>RQTK01000218.1:307256-343519 GCA_003991915.1 Elysia chlorotica | reverse complement strand
TGTGTGTGTGTGTGAGTGTGTGTGTATTTGTGAATACTTTTTGAAGAAGAGCAGCATGTTTTACCACTCTGATATCAGTTTTGAAGTAAAGATTTGTTTAACGTCATGAATCCTAAAATATTTTTGCTATGATATAAACACAACGGCTCAAACAACCAAAGACACGAAGCAATGAATGGTAATGAATCCATTATCATTGATATAGCATACTCATTATGTTCAGTGTAACATTGCTGTGTAAGTCATGATTTGCTCTGCGTCTATCTCTGTGTTCAGCACAGTAGTGATTGTTCTGTACAGTGAAACTGAGAGAGTTTTGTTGTAATTAAAAAAAATTTAAAAGATGAATTCGTTATTTACAGTTTCATCTCATAAGATTGACAAATACCTTATTTCTCTTTTCTTTCCTTTGTTTAAATCCCACCCTGAGTAGGAAATTTCTAACAAAATAGGTATACGCTAGTGTTTAATGATGGTAATGACTTTGTAGGGTACCAAGAAACTTAAAAAAAAAAAAAAAAAAAAACATGCCATCGAATAAGGTATTATTAACGAACACTTTTTACATCTTTATTTTTACCGTTAAAATACAATAAATTATATAAAAACATTTTTTTAAATTTACTAAGATGGAACCGAGGAATCCTGCATGGCAGTGAGCCAGGAAGGGTGGGGATGTTTGATGGAGTTGAGCAGAGTCTTGAGGTCCTCGTTGTGGTTCTTGTAGAACTCTGTGAGGTACGTCTCGGACGCCGCGTCCATCTTGTCGTAGCTCCGCCCCTTCCCGCTGCCAAGGCAGCCCGTGCTCTTTGCACAGAAGAATCCTTTCTCGGCGTCAAACCTGCGTGAGGCGGGGCCAAGGTGGTGCTTCTCGTTATAATGATTTAAGCGATAGATAGCAATACTTACAGAAGGTTCATAGATCATATGAAATATTTACAACGGAACATAGATAATAGGCTAATTCTCTTGGCTTATCACCGAACAATTATTATTATGTGCTTGGACCATTGTTTCTTGGTTGTTTTGTTTCGTGAGTAAATTCAAGGATATAGGGAAAAGATGAGACTTGAATGTAAAAAGAAATAATTGTTTTGAATGTAATTACAATACAAAAGGAAATACTGAAAATATCAGAAACAGCTGTGTGAATGGGAAGTGTTAACATTGTAGTGAGCCACTCACTGGAGTTTGGTCGTGTAGTCGATTTTCGGTGACACGCCAATAAACTTCTGGACGTCGTTCATCACGCTGGCTGGATCTTTGATCAGTTTCTCTCCGTCCACTAGGTACAGCTTGGTGAGGTTTGGGGGGGGGGGGGGGGCGATAGACGACAATATAAAAAAAATAATGCACTTAACTCATTATAAACACAATACATGATACATGTAGTTGCTTGCATGTTGCACTTAAAGAAGTCAATGTTTTTATTGCACAGTAATTAAAACATGTACTGATCGTGTTAAATAAAAACAATTACAGCAAATTTCCTTTCAGACCACAACCCAGTGGTGACAAAGCTTCTATGATAGACAACAATAAAAAAAAATAATGCACTTAACTCATCATAAACACAATACATGAAACATGTAGTTGCTTGCATGTGGTACTTAAAGAAGCCGATGCTTTTATTACATAGTAAATTAAAACGTGTACCCGGTACTGGTCGTGTTAAATAAGAACAATTACAGAAAATTTCCTTTAGTAAAAAAGGAAATGTGAAAAGATGCACCAAAATTAAGATTTAATAGACTAAGATCTGTAAGTGCAACAGTGTGGTACGCTTACACCTGGTCGTAAGATATGGCATTTGTAAGCTACCGCGACGTGTCACGAACATCGATTAGTTTGCTGCATGCAGAGAACTAAAACGGAATAGTGACTTGAATGTTCTTATAACATGGACTTCAATTTTAAACTCCTTGTATGCAGATTAGTAGACTCTGCAAAACAGACTGATGTACCTGTTAGCACAACCACTATCTATACCTTATAAGTAGGCCAAATCTATCACGTGGTTAAGAGTGCTGGTCTATTTTCGGCGACCACGCACAACTTCCGGAGCGGTGGTTCTGAGTGTAAACAAACGCTTGCAGCAGACGTCAGTTTCACAGCGACACATTTTTGTATAGCTTTCTAGGTCTCGAGACTCTAATTGAAATTGCTCATATCTTCAGTTTACAGATTCCCTTGTCTATGTTTGTTTACACTCATGGCCATTAAATTTACACTTAATAATGTCATCACATGATGCGTAGAAACTTGTCACCTCTGCACATAGGAGATTCAAAACTCCGCTATTACCGTTACCATAAATAGGTTTTGTCATCACAAATATAGAATCTCTCACCTGCTCGCTGGGGAAGTTGAGCAGCCATCTTGCCAGGTGCACAGCGTAGATGCCGTCATGCAGGTGTCGCTTCTGCGCAACTCTCAGCACTTCCGGCGCCGTGTCGTCTGCTGTGATGATCTGGTAGAACGTGAACTGCTGACTCAGGCTGTCGTTGTGGGCCTTCAGGTGCTGCAAGTCAGGGGGGGGTAGATAGGGCTTGTATAAGACTCTGTCCCTTTATGTCTGACTGTCTGTCTGTCTGTTTCTCTGTCTGTCACTCTGTCTGCCTGCCAGTCTGTCTGTCTGTCTGTCTGTCTGTCTGTGTCTCTGTCTCTGTCTCTGTCTGTCTGTCTCTGTCTCTGTCTTTGTCTCTGTCTGTCTGTCTGTCTGTCTGTCCAACCAACCAACCAACGCACCTGGTACCAGGAGTAGGCGCGCCGCATCGGGTTGTTCATGATGATGATGATCTTGGCGTCGGGCAGGAGTTCCCTGACCCGCTGCGGCGTGCGGTGGTGGGAGAAGTAGTTGGCGCTCTTCTCGAACAGGACCGTCTGCTCGTTCTTCTTGGCGGGGAAGCGGCTTGCGTACCTGGCGAGAGAACTCAAGTCGGTCAGCTTTGATCAGTCAATCCACAGGACGTTGTCTAGAACGTTGTCCTATACTCGGACAGGCATCTTTATGTGAATATCTGCGAAAATTATGTAGAGCATGAACAGATTTTGGCGAGAGCTCACAGACGGGTGTCTCTGTCAATTTTTATCGATTGTATGGAATTTGAGACTAGTTTTTCTGTTGTTGTTTTATTTTTGTGTGTGTTACTAGTATGAGAGTAATGTGTGTTAAGAGCGCGTGTTGTAGCTTTTTAAGTGCCTGTTTGTGTCGATTTATGGCCTGTAAATTTCTCCAAAACTAAAAACTTAGACGAAGGCAGACTCAGGAAGATCTCTTATTTACAAAATACGGAAAAGTCCGTCGTCATATATATAGCATGCTATGAGAGGAGAAAAACTCGAACGCCGCCCCATGACAAGAATAGAAGACATTGAAGGGAAATGGAGCGGAGGAAGACACAGAGAAAAGCTACTGGACAGTCTAGTTGTGTGGCTCAATGCGGCGGACGTGATGGAGGCGTCGAAGGCAACAAGGTGTGGAGCGTTGTGGGAGGACATGATCGCCAACGCTATGAAGCACAACACATGATGATGATGGTGTGGTGGTGGTGGTAGTGGTAGGCCTACATGCTAGGGAAAGAGTTTAGATTGTTGTAAAAAAACTAATAAGGGAAATTACAACTTTGCTTGTTGTAAGCAAAGGCTATTTTCACAATATTTCTCGAGCCAAGGGATCAATATAAAACTAAATCAAACAAAAAATAATAAAGGAATAAAATAGATAACAAAAACATAAAAAGGTGAACCAAATAGTCTGAAAACATTGCCAAATGAAAGCCTTACCATTGTTGTTGTTACCACTGACACAAGCACTGACCAGACCGTGGAACTCAGCCCGCGTACTCACCAGTCGATGCCTTTGTCGTAGGTGGAACTTAGTTCGCGTACTCACCAGTCGATGCCGTTACCGTAGGTGGAACTTAGTTCGCGTACTCACCAGTCGATGCCTTTGTCGTAGGTGGAACTCAGTCCGCGTACTCACCAGTCGATGCCGTTACCGTAGGTGGAACTAAGTCCGGTTACTCACCAGTCGATGCCTTTGTCGTAGGTGGAACTCAGCCCGCGTACTCACCAGTCGATGCCGTTACCGTAGGTGGAACTCAGTCCGCGTACTCACCAGTCGATGCCGTTACCGTAGGTGGAACTCACACCGCGTACTCACCAGTCGATGCCGTTACCGTAGGTGGAACTAAGTCCGTGTACTCACCAGTCGATGCCGTTACCGTAGGTGGAACTCAGACCGCGTACTCACCAGTCGATGCCGTTACCGTAGGTGGAACTCAGCCCGCGTACTCACCAGTCGATGCCGTTACCGTAGGTGGAACTCACCCCGCGTACTCACCAGTCGATGCCGTTGTCGTAGGTGGAACTCACACCGCGTACTCACCAGTCGATGCCGTTGCCGTAGAGTGGACCTCCTCGTAGAGCGCGGGGTCCGGCAGGCTGGTCTGCAGGTTGGGGTGCAGCTTCAGGAACGTCAGCAGCGCCGTGGTGCCTGGACACAGTTTGAGAGGGGGGGGGGGGGAGGTTGTTTCACTTAATAATGGTCAACTATTTCTACTGCAGTTAGAAAACAAAGGTGTACGCCATGTTTTAAACGGTGTTACATTTTGGAGACAAAACAAAATTGGTCGACGCGATCTATCGTGGCTTCTCGTGGTTTTTAAGAGTATCATGAAGTGAAAAATAATGATTTTCTTGTATATAAAAAGGTTTGGAAATATTTATTTGTAAACTGCAGCTAATGATATTATTGAAAATATTAAAAGATTGCTTTATAATTTTGTCCGCAAGCATCCTTTACATCATAAGATTTGTTCATCTCTAACGATACATGTAGAAACCATTGTGAGTATGTGAGTTAAAATGCACTGATTCTGATCGATAAAAGTTTAAGAGCAATGTGTAAAAGGATAAAGCCATACCTGTTTTCTGAGGGCCAGCGATGAGCACTTTCGGGAAAACCGGCAGCGTCTTGTTGACCCTCCAGAGTTCCTTGAGGTTGGGGTCTCTGGCGGGATCCTTAGACGGGGCACACAGTGATAGTAGGGGTTTTAGTAATAGCGTGATCAGTGTGACTTTGGTAATCATAAGGCGTGAGTAGATATTGGCAGTCATAAAACAGATTGTTGTTAACCACCTTAACCTCCTCTTTTTTCTCCTCCTGCTCCTCCTCCTTCTCCTCATCCTCCTGATCCTCCTTCTCATCTTTCTGCTCCTCCCCCTCCTCCTCCTCCTCCTCCTCCTCCTCCTCATCATCATCATCATCATCATCATCATCATCATCATCATCATCATCATCATCATCATCATCATCATCATCATCATCATCATCATCATCATCATCATCATCATCATCATCATCATCATCATCATCATCATCATCATCATCATCATCATCATCATCCCTATCATCACCATTATCGCCGTTGCAAAATGCCTTGATCGTTTTAAAAGTAATGTGTTGGTGTTCTGGATATGCAAACGATACTTTAAAACAACAACTTAAAAACAATGATATAGACAGATATAGATAGGTTGCATGAATATTTCACACTAGTAATCAATAGTAAGCTCATGTATCATTCTGGTAAATCCAAAGACAAAAGATGACGTCTTACCGACCAGAGAGGGCTGACCTCATCCGGGTACAGCTGGAAATACTCGCGGGCCGCGTCGATGGGGTGCGGCGCCACCATCTTCAGGTTGGTCCAGGTGGCGATCGCCTTGGTCACTCCCTCGAACTCGTACTGGGCCAGCTGACCGGTCGCGTAGTTGGACATGTGCGTCATGAACACCATCACCTGAGGATAGGCATATATATGTGTGTGTGTGTGTGTGTGTGTGTGTGCGTGTTCTTATCTTAATTTAATCAGGTTATGGCTGTTAAATGATTAGTCTTTGAACAATGTGTCACGTGCTCTAGGTTTCTAAGCTACTAAATCTAAAAGGGGTACCAATAGTTGAGATTAGAACATAAGACGTCTTGCGTGTTAGCCAAGAGAACTATCGACTGAGCCATCACAACTTACAACTAAAGATTGTGTATCACCCAAGTTTGCCGGATCTGACGGTCTCTGATGGGAAAGAGAAAAGATCGTTCTCTAGCTTGACGTCTCCTCGGTTCCTAGAAGGAAGGAATTACTGCCAAAGCTTGCAGAATTTGCTGCTTTCAATGAGACTTCCATTTCACCAATGGTAAGGTTTTTTGTTTGTTTTGATGAGTGTTGATTGAGCTTAAAAATCAGGCTCACAACTTCAAGGCGTTCAAACAATTCAGTACAAAATTATTTATCTAATTTTTATAATGTTGAGATTGGGTGACACGTTGTTTTGCTAGATTGCAACGCCACGAAAGTTTTCGTATGAGGGTGTTGTAATTGTCAAATAAATATATCTCCGACCATCTATACGCTTTTCTGATTATACATAACTCTTTATCCACTTTTTCGTTGTCATTTCCATTGCAAAACGACACTTTTGAAAGACACGCAAAGAAAGGAGAAGCAAATTGAATATTGTTTACTCACAGGCGTTGTTAGGAATATCTTGAACATGTAACCTCCGTTTATACTCTCGTCCATCGCTTTCTGTCCTCCCTCATAGATGTCGAAAGATATTGTTTTGGTGAAAAGTCGACACGTTTGACGCGGTAACACCTGGATAAAGAAGGGTTATTGAAAAGGTCCATGTGATTGAGGCATCTATATGGTGACGCCATAGTTATTAAATCATTAAAGTGCTTTGTGGGCTAACAAGCGTGTGTTGTTTTGACTTGTTTAGTGTATTGGTAGAATGACATTGTAGCATCAATTATTGTGCTGATGTAGCTCCACGATCTGTCGGCAGCCTGAACTCCGTCATATCCTTCTTCAATTTTTGTTGATGTAACAGGTACATGATTGTCTCAAGGCTTCCGTTACATGAAGCCTCCAATAATAATAATAATAATAAGAAACGAATTAACAAAAACAACATAAACCCTTGCTCATTTACTGAAAGATTTCATCCTGTGTATACGAATACCTGCCTTTGTGTGAATACTCCAGGTTTAACCTCACCATGACGCCCCTGTGTACGAATCCCCAGCTCTGTACAAATACTCTAGTTTTAATCTCACCATGACGCCCCTGTGTACGAATCCCGGCTCTGTACAAATACTCTAGTTCTAATCTCACCATGACGCCCCTGTGCACGAACCCCCGGCGCCCCCACTGCGGGTGTCTGTACAAATACTATAGTTCTAATCTCACCATGACGCCCCTGTGCACGAAGCCCCGACGCCCCCACTGCGGGTGTCTGTACGGGTACTCTAGTTCTAATCTCACCATGACGCCCCTGTGCACGAAGCCCCGACGCCCCCACTGCGGGTGTCTGTATGGGTACTCTAGTTTTAATCTCACCATGACGCCCGTGTGTACAAATACTCCAGTTTTAATCTCACCATGACGCCCCTGTGCACGAAGCCCCGACGCCCCCACTGCGGGTGTCTGTACGGGTACTCCAGTGTGCTGGTGGCCTGGACGTAGCCCAGCTTGTCCCACTCGTCGAAGACCTCGGGGTAGACCGGGTACACGCCTGCGTGGTGGGGCAGGATCATGTACTCCTTCACCACGGGGATGTGCTTCTCCTGGGGAACCAGGGAGGGCAACGGGTCTAACATTACATAGGTATTCAGTGTCTTTAGGCGATTTGGGGAACCAGGGAGGACAAGGGGCCTAACATTACATGGGCATTCAGTGTCTTTAGGCAATTTGGGGGAATAAGTCATATTTTGTTTCATAAACTGTAAGTTCCTTGCCATTCACGTTTTATTTTTGTATTAAGGAGGCTCATCAAGTGTGAAATTGGCCTTATTGCGTTATTCGTCCATAGTTTAAAGTTGGTGGTTGTTTTTATTAAATTAAACATGTGCCATAACCACAGTTTATGATTGCAGTGCACTCTTTATGGGGAATGTCCGCTTTCTTGAACAGGAGCAGGCTTTACAATGATGGCCATTTCCTTTCCTTTTTTCATTTTTTTTTTGGTGGAAAAATCTCTGATTGTCTCGAAATTCAAATTATTTACAGCATTTTATACGGTAAAATAATTTTGTTTTCTATGACTTGTTTGCACTTTTACAAATAGTTCAATCAGGTAACTTTGAAAACTTACCTCCTACAAACTGCAAACAACTAAAAAGAAGTTTTGAACCCCCTTTTCATACACTCAATATTTGATATTGATCTTACAAGATTTTCTAAAGAGTTCATCAATGTGTGGTCTCTTTGAAAAAAAACAACAACAAAAAAACATACAAACAAATGATCAGATGCTGTTTCGCTCATTTACGCTATATCACCCCTCAAACAAATGGATAACCCAAAAACATACACACACAAATTTAATGGTCAGATGCTATTTCGACCGTTTACGCTACGCTATATCACCCCTCAAACAAATGGACTATTGGTGTCGGCTAAACTTGAGAAGTCATTCACTTAAGACCTGGGAGTAGCGTATCTTTATCCCCAGGCCGAGACGGGGCGGCCCACCTTGGCAAACACCATGTTCTTGGTCATGGCGCCTCCGATCCGGTCCAGGGGCGTGATGTACAGCAGCTCGTGGCGGTACAGGTGGTTGAACCACATAAACTCGTCAGCCTTCTCTGAAACACGAACCACATAAACTCGTCAGCCTTCTCTGAAACACACATATCAATAACAACATTTTACAGGTGGTTGAACCACATAAACTCGTCAGCCTTCTCTGAAACACGAACCACATAAACTCGTCAGCCTTCTCTGAAACACGAACCACATAAACTCGTCAGCTTTCTCTGAAACACACATTGGTAGAGACACGTATCAATAACAACATTTTACAGGTGGTTGAACCACATAAACTCGTCAGCTTTCTCTGAAACACACATTGGTAGAGACACGTATCAATAACAACATTTTACAGGTGGTTGAACCACATAAACTCGTCAGCCTTCTCTGAAACACGAACCACATAAACTCGTCAGCCTTCTCTGAAACACACATTGGTAGAGACACATATCAATAACAACATTTTACAGGTGGTTGAACCACATAAACTCGTCAGCCTTCTCTGAAACACACATTGGTAGAGACACGTATCAATAACAACATTTTACAGGTGGTTGAACCACATAAACTCGTCAGCCTTCTCTGAAACACACATTGGTAGAGACACATATCAATAACAACATTTTACAGGTGGTTGAACCACATAAACTCGTCAGCTTTCTCTGAAACACGAACCACATAAACTCGTCAGCCTTCTCTGAAACACACATTGGTAGAGACACGTATCAATAACAACATTTTACAGAACCACATAAACTCGTCAGCCTTCTCTGAAACACACATTGGTAGAGACACATAAACTCGTCAGCTTTCTCTGAAACACGAACCACATAAACTCGTCAGCCTTCTCTGAAACACACATTGGTAGAGACACATAAACTCGTCAGCTTTCTCTGAAACACGAACCACATAAACTCGTCAGCCTTCTCTGAAACACACATTGGTAGAGACACGTATCAATAACAACATTTTACAGGTGGTTGAACCACATAAACTCGTCAGCTTTCTCTGAAACACACATTGGTAGAGACACATATCAATAACAACATTTAGAGTTTATATACACCAACTATGGGCGACAAAACCTTTATTAATTTTAGAATTTATGAGCCAGTCTTAACATTTTAGATTCCATTTCTTTTCATCTTGAAATATTTCCAGAACTGGCAATAATGAATTCTTGAGATAATTCTAAAGAAACCCAGATTTTATTGGGTTTAAAATGTTTAGATTAAGACGTAAGAGAATAAACTGAAATTGCGAGATATAGAAGTGTCCCGAGCTAAGGAGACAAGTTGACTAAACGTGTACAGGTCTCCCACCGATCATCATCCTCTCGCCCTCGTCGTTGTCGTCGCCGCCCCAGAGGAACATGGCGCCAGTGAAGCCCAGGAACAGTTTGAAGTTTGGCACGTACTGCCGGATCCGTCTGTTGCACTCAACCATTGCCTTGGGAGGGGGGGGGAAAAAAAAGGGGGGGGGGGTTAAAACTCTGGTTCCTATCAAATGTTTCACTTCTAGTTTCTGAAAACTAACATATCGAATTATAAAATAAACGTAAAAAGGTAAGCCTACGCTGGAAAGTGGCTTTCAACTCGTTTTCACAGTTCTCGTCGATTTCTAACAAAAATCACGTAAGAATACAAAGTGAATGTATCATTTTCTCATCCATACTTGTTTTTCAGCTCACCTTAGCATCCTTGGGTTTGGTCCTGACAGCCGCCACACCTACAAACATGTCGTCCACGTCGACCTGAAGTTCCAATAATTCGGAATTACAAACTCATAGCACTAATACATTATTGTTTGGGGCTCAGCACGCTTTTTCACAAACTTTGGCAAGACTTTACACACAGGGTTCTGATTACAACACAATATACCATGACTCACTGGACTTTTTTACGTGACATGTTAAACAGACTATCGTCACCGGCTAGTAGGATACCCGTAGTATTAGTATTCTATGTACAATCATTATCTACCTAATGGTAAAGTAAAAAAAATCAAAGCTCGCCTCATTAAGAAAAAAAGCAGATTTGTGCTACTAACACAAGAGCAAGTCATTCTTTTTTAATCGTCTAACAAATTGTCGAACAGATGTGCCATTCGGCTTGCTCAGTGATAGACTATAATAAAAGAGCAGTGTGTGACCTGCACGATCCTCTCCATGGGCAGCGCGAGGCGACCGTGTGTCAGGGAGGCCAGACCGTCCATCGCGATGATGGAGGTGAGGAAGAACTCGGGGTCGTTGCCCAGCAACACTTTCTGGATCCCGTCTATGCCGCCTAGGGATGTGTATGGCGCCAGTGGGGATGTTTTCAAGGAGGGCAAAGAGCATAGACATGGAGGTGATATATATACTACAAGAGGTTATTTTCACACGTAGGAAAAATTCACGTCCTACTCGTAGACGACACATTATTATTTATTGAAGTACAGAGCGTTGGTCATGTAGTATGTGTACAATATTTACTGGTATGGTTTATTTCAGTTATACTTTTGAACAATCATAATACGCCATACCGAATGGCCTTATAAGGAATTTTTTTTATTGCGCTCAATTATTTTTATAAACTATAATAATATATTTCAGTCATTCCTTAATGTGACCGGCTGAGACAGGAGTCATGGTATCCCCACCCTGTCTCGTGTGTGGCAGCACATAAAATTGTCAGACGTCCGTCTTGGGGCCCGTCCACGAGATAGCCATAAGTTGCTGATGTTGGACGTTAAAACCAACCAACCAACCAACCAACCATGTATCATGAATCATTATATACTTTTGAACAATCATAATACGCCATACCGAATGGCCTTATAAGGAATTTTTTTTTATTTCTCTCAATTATTTTCCGTAAGTGCCAAATATTATCATCAACACTTTTTGTATCAAAATGCATTGTCGGTGTGAGAGTTAATGTATCTGTCACAGTTGTGGCAATTGTTGCGGTTGTCACGTAGCAATAGGAGTATAAAGAACAAGCATGTTGTGTTTTATGTTGTTGTTTACTAATTTATTGAAATTCTCTGTAGACTGGTAACCTTATGATCATTCTTTCAATCAACTCTTAGATTTGAAAAAATAACAATGTGTTGCACAATGTTATCTAACTGTATCTAAGATGTATTGGGATAAAGAGTTAAAAATAGAAGTGTTATTGTGTCTGATAATCGAAGAAGTTGAAATTGTTCTCACTAACTGAATTATTTTAAACTAAAGCTTTTCAACTAGTTTGTAATTTTACCTTTATCTCTGAGGGCGACTATAACTCCAAACTCGGACTTGCTGACGCCCTCTGCCGGCCCGTCCCAGTCGCCAGACACTGTGGAGAAAGCCAGAGGTTCGTAGCTCGGGTTCTCCGTCATGAAGATAGTCCACTCGCTGTTATCAGTGGGCAGAGCGTGTTCAAACACCATGTCAGGCTTAGCGATCCGCCACAGGTCCTTCACTTCCGCGTTCAGCTTCATCTTGAGCAGCTTCACGCGGTGCTGCATCTTGAGCCCGTAGTCCCCGGACAAATCCTGGTCGGCCGTCTTACTGGAGTCGGTGAAGCTGAGGATTCCCACGCCGTATGTCCGACAATACTCGTCTAGCCTGGACTTCTGCGTCTTATCCAGGCCCAAATACACCTCGTAGTTCGCGAAAGCAATGAGTGAGTATCTAGGCACATTCAGAGATTTGATTACTAGAGGTGGTATATTTGGTGCCTCGGCAAAATCGATCTGAATACGTTGCGATCCAAAGAAATCTTCCATCGGCCTCTTTGTGGATGACTTCACATTTTCTAGCACGACAAGAACGGTCTTCATTGGTAATTTTGTGTCTAGCTTTATAATTGTTTTAACTGGTTGACTTTTCGGGGCTTGGTCTGGGAGATACTGGTGGAAATAAAACTCCAGGGGAAAGTGTTGTCCAAGAAGCTCTGCCGGAAGGACCCGCTCGTTTGCCGGAGATCGCTTTGGGGGCGGAAACACTTTGGCACCATTTGCCTTCTTTTTTAATCGTCTAACAAATTGTCGAACAGATGTGCCATTCGGCTGGCTCAGTGATAGACTATACTAAAAGAGCAGTGTGTGACCTGCACGATCCTCTCCATGGGCAGCGCGAGGCGACCGTGTGTCAGGGAGGCCAGACCGTCCATCGCGATGATGGAGGTCAGGAAGAACTCGGGGTCGTTGCCCAGCAACACTTTTTGGATCCCGTCTATGCCGCCTAGGGATGTGTATGGCGCCAGTGGGGATGTTTTCAAGGAGGGCAAAGAGCATAGACATGGAGGTGATGTATATATTATATAATACTACAAGAGATTATTTGCACACGAAAAATTCACGTCCTACTCGTAGACGACACATTATTATTTATTGAAGTGCAGAGCGTTGATCATGTAGTATGTGTACAATATTTACTGGTATAGTTTATTTCAGTTATACTTTTGAACAATCATAATACGCCATACCGAATGGCCTTATAGGGAATTTTTTTTATTGCGCTCAATTATTTAGCAATAGGAGTATAAAGAACAAGCATGTTGTGTTTTATGTTGTTGTTTACTAATTTATTGAAATTCTCTGTAGACTGGTAACCTTATGATCATTCTTTCAATCAACTCTTAGATTTGAAAAAATAACAATGTGTTGCACAATGTTATCTAACTGTATCTAAGATGTATTGGGATAAAGAGTTAAAAATAGAAGTGTTATTGTGTCTGATAATCGAAGAAGTTGAAATTGTTCTCACTAACTTAATTATTTTAAACTAAAGCTTTTCAACTAGTTTGTTATTTTACCTTTATCTCTGAGGGCGACTATAACTCCAAACTCGGACTTCGTGACGCCCTCTGCCGGCCCGTCCCAGTCGCCAGACACTGTGGAGAAAGCCAGAGGTTCGTAGCTCGGGTTCTCCGTCATGAAGATAGTCCACTCGCTGTTATCAGTGGGCAGAGCGTGTTCAAACACCATGTCAGGCTTAGCGATCCGCCACAGGTCCTTCACTTCCGCGTTCAGCTTCATCTTGAGCAGCTTCACGCGGTGCTGCATCTTGAGCCCGTAGTCCCCGGACAAATCCTGGTCGGCCGTCTTACTGGAGTCGGTGAAGCTGAGGATTCCCACGCCGTATGTCCGACAATACTCGTCTAGCCTGGACTTCTGCGTCTTATCCAGGCCCAAATACACCTCGTAGTTCGCGAAAGCAATGAGTGAGTATCTAGGCACATTCAGAGATTTGATTACTAGAGGTGGTATATTTGGTGCCTCGGCAAAATCGATCTGAATACGTTGCGATCCAAAGAAATCTTCCATCGGCCTCTTTGTGGATGACTTCACATTTTCTAGCACGACAAGAACGGTCTTCATTGGTAATTTTGTGTCTAGCTTTATAATTGTTTTAACTGGTTGACTTTTCGGGGCTTGGTCTGGGAGATACTGGTGGAAATAAAACTCCAGGGGAAAGTGTTGTCCAAGAAGCTCTGCCGGAAGGACCCGCTCGTTTGCCGGAGATCGCTTTGGGGGCGGGAACACTCTAGCACCATTTGCCCCGGGTGTCGGGACTGACAAGATAGGCACACTGTCCGTCACAAGCTGGTCTACCACCAATGTGTCTACATATGCCTGTGGCGGAACAGCTTCTGTTGGAATACCAGTAAGTGAAACATCCTTGGTTGTGAGAGCCCTGGGTGGCGCAGTGGTTCTATTCTGTTGCATCAGTTTCACCGCCGGAACTCCACCTGCCTCAAAAGTGTCGAACCTCTTGGAGATAAGCGATCGATGGTCAACGATAGTATCTTCATCGGTAAGGGATCGTCTCGCTTTCTCAAGCCGAGTCAAAGCTATCAACATAAGGCTTAAGAGAAGGCATACTGAGGCCATTTTTGCGTTTGACCATCTTTTCACAGAGTTTGGTCTCGGCATGGCGTTACAGCAGCGTAAGACAGACCGCCACGCACCCATAGTGTCTTGCTCTGGCATGTAATTCAGTTGGATGGAAACTATCACACAGTCAGAATTTCTCACATCCACAGATCTCTGGCCGCCTCGTTAGACCTCCCTATCACTCCGAGTGGACACAACGACGAAAGGAAAGGGCCGGCTGATGTAGATCCTTCTTTATGAGGCCTGACGTCGGACAGTCCCATCCTGTCCCTTCACCGCCACGCACAGCCGCTCGATACTATTGTCTAAAGCTTAGCTGGGGTCGCCACCTGCAGGATCAACTCTAACTCGGGATGACCAGCCGGCTAAAGCGCCGCTACAGCCTCAGTGAACGGGTGAGCGACGCGCGCGATCTCTGATCAATAAGGTTAGGCCCAACATGTACATTATTAGAAGTGTTTGATGTGTACTCACATCAATATTGACGCGCATGGCCCGCCCTGATTAAAAAAAACACAAAGGCGAGTCGCTGTAAGCCGCTCGTCCCAAGGAGGAGGGCTTAGGTATTGAACAGTTTAATTACGTTTCGCCTGTTGTGAGGGTCAGCCTACATACGTGCTAGCTAAACTGGACCTGCGACCAAACACTACCAGCCCCTAGAGGCCTCTGCCTGTTTTTAGTCTATAAAATAAATGTAACTAACACAGTTAATTGATTCACTTGCGCTGCTGTGGCAAACCTATATTGTATGTTTATGATAAATGAGCACGTTAGACTGTTTGTTGGTTGATTTTGCATTGTCCCACGCCGGCAACTAGGCAGTTTCGTGGACGTGTCCCAAGACTAGCATTTGACATGTTTTCACATAGAGACGGCGAAGGGACACCAGGACTTCTGTCTCGGTCTTTTATATAATAAGAAGGAAAAAGGCAGCCTTGTCGCGATTTGAACCAGGGACTTTCCGATTTGAAGTTCTACTGTTTACCAACTAGACAACTTCGTCACCACCAACCCCCACCACCCGGATCTTATAACATGTAAACACCGAGATACGATTTTACAAAAACGGCGAAGATAAATTACAGGCCATTTGCCTGAAGTGCGAGGAGCGATTGCTCGACAAAGTATTGAATGTCGGAATGATGTAAGAACTATTAAAGTATTGACATCCAGAGGTAAATGGCCAAAGCGCTAACTAAGAAACCTATATCTACACAACACACTCTGAGCAACGGTAGGCCTATGCTTTGCGCTCTATAATTTTCCCAAATAGGGCCTTATTTTACATACAGTTGGTCCCACCGTTAGCCCAAACTTGTTTCAAGGTTGATAAAAATAAAATGTCTTCATTTGCGACAATTTCCTTTCTTTTCTTCTTCTTTTTTTTTAATGCTATTTTTGTGCCAATCGCAAGTGAAAAAATCCTAAGGCAATCTTGAAAGATTTTATTTTCTTTTTGAAAATAATAGTGTTTACCAAGAGCTAGAGGCGAAAAAGAACAAACTATTTGGCATACACAACTCTTCTTTTCTCCTCTCTTTTATTTTCTATTGTTTATCTTTTAAAGGGAAAAAAGACAACTCGAAATATGAAAGACGGGGAGGCGTAGCTGACGTGCACCTTGCTGAAGCTGGACTTCAGTGAAGCGTCCGGTTAACAGTAGCTATGTAGGAGTGTCCATCAATAGCCGAACTGAAGGTGGACATACGTCTTAACTATACAGATACGACAACAGCTGGGGAAAAAAGAGATGGAAGAAGGGCTCAGGTTGACGCACTCAAACATTATTGTATAAAAAAACTGTACACCCCCCCCTCTCTCTCTCTCTCTCTCTCTCTCTCTCTCTCTCTCTCTCTCTCTCTCTCTCTCTCTCTCTCTCTTTCTTTCTGTATATACTTATATCTCACTCTCTCTGCATTCCATCTCTTTCTCTCTGTGCATACATCTTTGACCTTCTGTCAAACCCTTTCTTTCTTACCCCCACAGTCTCTCTCTCTCTCTCTCTCTCTCTCTCTCTCTCTCTCTCTTATATACATACAGTATCTCTCACTCTCTGTGCATACATCTTTGACCTTCTGTCAAAACCTTTCTTTCTTAACCCCTTAGTCTCTCTCCGTCTCTCTATCCCTCTCCCCCCCCCCTCTCTCTCTCTCTCTCTCTCTCTCTCTACCCCCTCTCTCTCTCTCTCTCTCTCTTTCTTTATAGGCCTACATATCTCACTCTCTCTGTGCATACATCTTTGACCTTCTGTCAAACCCTTTCTTTCTTACCCCCGCAGTCTCTCTCCGTCTCGCTATCCCTCTCTCCCTCTCTCCATGCCTCGCCCTTTGTGTCTCTCATTCCCCTTTTCACCCTACCTCTGTTCCTCTCAATTTCTATCTCTCGCTCTTCCTCTCTCCTATTTATTTATAAAATCAATTTCAAACGTCATTACTCACATATAATTATTGTCATCTTCTAATGATTTGAATAATAAACCACAGCCTTATCTCATCTTTGCAAAAGATTACATTATATGCATTTGTAAACTGTTTTCAACAATTTGAAGTGCATGTCATAATAATGTTAAAAATCAAAACATTTGCATAGGATTTTAGAGTGGAAAAAACAACAACAAAGAACATCCCCAACCGCAGTGTGTCTATTTGACGTCCCGAGGCGCAGTCCTTGAAGTTGTAACACACTCAAGAAATGACTTACTTACTGACTTATCGCCGTTCCGCATCATAGTCGTCAGACTGCAACGCCTCGGCTTCCTTTTGTATTCTTGTGCATAGAATCCTCCACTGATCCCTCTGTTCTACGATCTTTTTCAGGTTTTCAATGTCTTTGAAGGTTTTAAGACAATAATTACTACTTTCTAAACGGGACAAGTCGTTGTTCAAGACCACTGGCAAGGTAGTAATTGGTCTTCCCCTGTATTTGTCCCCTTGTGGGACAAAGAATCCTTCCATGGCTTTATTGGCTGGGATTTCTCTGTCGCGTCGCAGTATATGCCCGAACAAACGCCATCTGTTTTCCAGAACATACATACTCAAGAAATACATCGCTAAATATTCGTTCTTAAATTGCATTTCATATTTAATGACGTGTTGCTTTCCATTACCGTTTATTTTCTCCGTCACCTTTGCTTCTGCGTAAACTGAACTGGATTCAATATTAGCAATTACAAAAACAAAAGAACGAATTAAAACAAAGACGCTGAAACGATATCGAAAGTAGACCCTTAGTCTAATTTTAGCCTCCCCGCGGGAACAGAAATTTACCATAGCCTTCGATTCACCATAGCATCAGATTAGCCACGAATGTACTCAAGATGAATTTGTGACTGAATTTGTTGAACCCAAAACAGTGCAAGTTATACCTAGAATCTAATGTTATATCAAGCTAGGTCTTGAGGCCCATGAATTTAGTCTGATGTAAACACCGTAAATGTTCTATGATCAATCCTAGATTTAGAGATTTACTCACTGCACCAGGGAAAGAATTGTGATAAATAAATTATTCTAGATCTAGATCTAGATCTAGATCTAGATAGGATTTATTCAAGAATTTGATGATTACCCTGCTGAAAACAGTTGGCTTGAACAGTCTACGATTTTTACAAAGAAGTGTTCGCTCAACTGGATTAGAATTTCCTCTCACAAGAACAATAATTGGTTGCCTCTGTGAACCACATCTTCAATTCAAAATGCCTCATGGGCAAATGAAGATCTCTTCATTTTTCAGTTCACCTCGTCCAGCAGTCAATTCAAGCAATAACACCAAGGAACAGCCCAGCCCATTAAATGACAATACCAAAGTTACGAGTGTAAGTTATTCTTAAGCAGGTCTATGGATTACTTTACCTGTAAGTGTAAGTTTATTTTGAAAGCTAAACATGAGGAATAACTTACTTGCTAAGGAGACCAAGAGGTAACAAGGATTTATAAATATCTCTGATACTTTAAATATAATTAAATCTGTTAATTAGTTCCTGGCAAGGCTATCAACTAGGGTATTATTACAAATGCCATTCAGTATATAATAATATAATACAATACATTGAATGATTCATGTGGTTACAGAGAATTCAATTTTGTTAAAAATAAATTATTGAAGAAAGTTTTTGCATAATTCAAATTTATAATGCCATTCAAAATTTAGGATTGTTTACAAACCATTACAAATATCTCATAAAATTTTCATAGAATCCACTCTATTTCCATCAGAATGAAGCAACAAAAAGGAAATTTCCCAAAGACACAGAGAACGAAAAAGAAAGAGATGAACCACAGTCTAAAATAAGTCTGTCAGAGATGGAGAAGACAAAGATTGAGCAAAGCAAATCGGCAGCAAAACTGAAGCTACTGAATAACAAAACAAATGGACTTGTCATTAACGTTGGACCCTCTTGGCTGAGAGCCCTTGAGACTGAATTTTCCAAGGACTATTTTTCTCAGGTACATGAATTTGAAAATGACAATAACAAAAAACAAAACAAAAAAAAGAATAGCATTTTAAGTTTTAAATATCATTTTTTTCAATACAATCCTCATTAGTTTTGTAAACTTGCATACATTTTCTGTAAGCTTTTATAATTGTATTCTTTTTAAACGTAAAGTTTTGAAAATGAAATATTTTGTCATTGTATTTTATTAAGTGCCTCTCTTTTAAAATTCTTTTTGTTTCCAGTCACCAGAGCTTTTTTTACTTTAAACACAAAAAGTTATGTTTTTGCTCCACAGCTCAGCCAGTTTGTTGCTTCCCAAAGAAAGAGTGCCACCATTTATCCTCCTGCTGATCAAGTTTTTTCTTGGACGAGAGCCTGCGACATCAGATCTGTATGTGAAAGAAAGACTTAGTATCTAGTGACTCTAAATTAGCTATGTTGCCTTATCCTGTGAGAATAATTTAAAAATTCCTTTTTTTTTCCTTATTTTCTTTTTTCCCCCCTTTTTTCTCTATCGATAAAAATGATAATGCCAGCAATTGAAATTTTATACCGACTGTTCACCAGACTTTTCAAGGTCCCAAGTCAAGTGCACAAGCCTTTGTCGTTTTGTTTAACTGATATATCACATCAATTTGTTGTTCAACTGTGCTTTTATTGTTTTTAGGTAAAAGTTGTAATTCTTGGACAAGATCCATACCATGGGCCAGGCCAAGCTCACGGTGAGGATTTTTACTTTTGTTTTGTTTTAAATCAAAAGAATTCAATCATAGTGTTAAAATAAAATACATATTTAAATTGATCCCATATTCAATACACCAACGTGAAAAAAAAGTTTTTGTTAGGCTCCTGATTGTACTAGGCAAACTGCAATTGTAGTTAGGCTGCCATTACTTCCCTTGCTGCACTTTACTTTTGCTGTGGCTCAAGAGCCACCCATTCTGTGCCTGACCCAGATAAAAAAAACTGTTCACCCCAGGTATGGAATCCAGCACCGTCTCAAAGGTGCCCCAACTGCGCGAACAGCACACCAAAATCGTACTGTACATATTTTGTAAAAGAATTTTCTATTGTCAAAGTGAACTTAATTTGATATGGGAACATTTAAATTTACTGTGTGCTGTACTAATATTAGACTTAGTGGGTTTTTTTTTTGTTTTGTTAGGGAGGGGGGGGGATCCTTTTAATTTGGTACTAATGGTATTGTCATCACTGACTGGTCTGACCTGTCATTGTATTAAATGTAAACACCTTGTTTTTTCTAAGATGCCCTAATGTACAGTCTAACTTTAACCAGTTAATACAGTCACCCACTGTACTCCTTATTAAATTGCTTTTATTATACAGAAAAAAGGATGCCACACTTTTTTATTTTTTCTGTAATTTGAATTTGTCTAATAAAACAAGACGTGTGTGGCAGCCCTAGTGGTTCAAGCCCTGCTCCTGTTGATGTGACCCACTGGTTGGGTCCATGACAGTTTACTTAATAGACATGTGTCCTACCAAGTGACAGTTATCCTGTTTTGGGTACAGTCTAACTTTAACCAGTTAATACAGGCTAAGTCACCCAATGTACTCATTAGTTGCTTTTGCAGTACATAGTAAAATAATGCACATGAATTTGCTTTACTTAGCAGAGGTAGGTGAAAACATTTTAAAGTGTACTTTCCTTGCTGCATAGCAGAGCATCACACTTGTGCTTCTGTTAATGTGACACCATTAGCCAGTTTTATCTTCACAGCCAAATGTACATGTTTTGAATGTCACTTTTAAAGCTTTGAGGCTATGTTAAACAATGTGTGCGAAGATCTAGGTTTGTATTTAAAGTAGTATATGTATACTGTCTTTAGTATGTCCCTAAATTGCTTTTATTATACAGAAAAAAGGATGCCACACTTTTTTATTTTTTCTGTAATTTGAATTTGTCTAATAAAACAAGACGTGTGTGGCAGCCCTAGTGGTTCAAGCCCTGCTCCTGTTGATGTGACCCACTGGTTGGGTCCATGACAGTTTACTTAATAGACATGTGTCCTACCAAGTGACAGTTATCCTGTTTTGGTACCATGCCCTTCAACGTTAATTTTTAAGAAATCCACCTTGAAAAATGAATGTACCAATCAGGGCAATTCAGGCATCTTCCATAATCAACATTTATAGATAGAGCTGCAACTCATTTTATGGTCCTTTTAAATAGGACCCAAAAAAACTTAAAACCCCACTTGAGTGGGTCATAGCAAAAGGGTTTTGTCTTTGTAAACTAGTCTAATAATGTGCTTCTTTGTTTTTTTATACTTCTTTATGATGTGGACTGTGATCTATAGAAAAGAGAGAGCTGTACAGGTATGACATACTTTTTCTGTTATATGTATGTGAGCTAATAGAATAGCAAATTTCTTTTATTTCTCAGGACTTTGCTTCAGTGTGTTACCAGGAATAAAACCACCCCCAAGGTATGTGAGCCCAGGTTTTTTGTAATTGTACTGTGTGTCTTTAAAGTTTCCCAGGAGCACTCGTTTTTTCAATATATATATAGACAGGGTTGTGTTTTATTCTCAGAGCCAGAAAATGTGACTTAGTTAAAAAAGAAAGAAAAACAGAGACAATGTTGGTGCCAGGTAAAAAACTGTCCCATCATGCAAATAAAAAGTTATGCGAGGTGGTAAAATTAAAACACTTTGAGAAATAAAGACAAGAATAGGACTTGTAAGTCAAACAGACCTTTCAGGAAATGAAACATATTCTGACTTATAACAAACTAGCACATTGTTCTTTCCTCTGAAGAAGGTATATATAGATCATGAAGTTTAACTGTGATTTGGTGTCATTGTGTCTGTACACAATTCTCCCGGTTGTCTCCCTTGCCCACTGGTTCATCCATTATTCTTTAAAATTTTGACAGATAGGGAATTCTTTTGGCTGTTTGGTAAGTTGTTTTTACTACTGGCTGTTCTTGTATTTAAGGTAGGATTCAGGATTGAGTATGTCTTTGAAATACTAAATGTTATACAACTATATGTGCTCCTTAACTCAAAAGGGTACTTTGGTTTTGTTAACATTATTATACTGAAAGAGTACAGAATCCTTTTTTTTGGTACATTTGCAGCTTAGAAAACATGTTCAAGGAGCTGAAGTCAGATATCGAAGGATTCAAACATCCTGGCCATGGTTACTTGATTGGTTGGGCAAACCAAGGTAATTGTTTTGTCATGTTTTCGACTTAAGCTGTCACTGTAAACTCAATTCACAGAAATAGTTAGATTTTGTCAATTAAAAGTTTCAGATGGTTTTCAATTTCTTGGTAGAATTTACAAACATGTTTATTTGCAATGAGACTTAATGCAGACTAATCGTTTACAACCTTAAAAAGAACCATTCTGCTCCCTCTGCCCCCAAACATACGAAACAGTTGAACATATCTTATTCAACTGTCCTAAACTACAGGACCTCCGCACAAAACTTCTTCCACCTAATCCTACTTTGGAAAATACATTATACTGCGGAAAAGACCAACTAGAAAGAACATATAAATTCTTCATCATGTCATCAAGTCGAAGGGCGCAGGCTCAAGTGGCTGCTGGATCGGAAAAGTAAAGTAAAGTATGCAGATTAAAATGATAAGTTTGTAAAGCCGGTAATTTTTATTTGAAACTGAAATTCCTCTAACGATGATGTATGCTGTGTGCCCGTACAGGGGTCCTCCTGCTCAACGCTTGCCTGACTGTGCGGGCAGGCCAGGCCAATTCCCACGCCGGCAAGGGCTGGGAGAGACTCACCGACGCAGTTATCCAGTGGCTCAACGCAAACCTCGAGGGCGTGGTCTTCATGTTGTGGGGAGCCTACGCACAGAAGAAGGGTGCTGGCATTAACAAGGTAAGCACATTTTTAATAATCTGATTTAAAGATTTGAAAGCCTTTCTGGTAAAATTTAAGCTATTGTTTAAAAAAAAAAAGAGTACAAATTTTAACTAAAGTTTCTTAAGTTTTGACTGACTTAGATAGGCATGATGATAGTTGGATGAGTCAAAGTCTATAGACCCTAAATCAGAGATGTTTGTGAACTTTAGAATGAAATCTACATCAAAGCATTGGGAACATAGTTTTTTGTTGTTCCAATGGCCATAGTTTGTTGAATAGTAGGCACCCAGCCGTCTTGGGAGGCGATGGGTAGCGCGCTATCAATAGTAAAGGTCAGGTCTGGCTGGAGCAGTGACGACAGTGGCTCAGGAGTCCAATCCTTCCGCACTTGTCACAGACAAACTTTGATGTTTGTTGGCGGTACTGGTCTGCTTTTCTCTCCTTTCTGCTGGCCCTCCTTTCCTGCCAGTGTTGGATTCTTTCTCTCTCGCCAGTTTTGACTCCATGGCCCATAGCTTGCCTACACTCACTTCTGTTTCCCACAATGCTTTTCCATGAGTCTGCACTGATTCCTGTCTCTTTCCTAACGCGCTTGACAATATCTTTGTAGCGTAGATTTGGCTGGTCAGTTGGACAACTACCATAGGCAAGTTCATCGTACAGGATTTGTTTAGGCAGTCTTGCATCGCTCATTCTGTGGACATGACCAATCCATCTCAGGCGGCGCTGACAGAGGGTGAGGTGTATGCTCATGGACTAGCCCTCTGCAAAACTGTAGTGTTGGGCACCAAATCTGCTGTGTTAGTTTGGTGTTGCTCCACACTCTGCTTTGTAGCAGGTCATTGCAGTGGGTTTGGCATTGATCACTGGCTCTATCTTCATGAGGTTAGCTTCTTTCCATATGCTGTGATGGCAGCATTTGTAGATGGTTTTCCGCATTATTGGGGTGTAGACTGATATAAGGTTGACATGAGATTGCGTGGTTGAGAGGTGTAACATTAGGATTCTCTCTGTGACTTTGGAATGAGGCTTAATCATGCAGATTAGAGAGTTTCTTAAGGCAAAACCAACACCATGTGCTCTGACTTCCTCTCTGCCTTTTCCTTGCCAGAAAAAGGTATAGAGCTGTTCTCTCAATGATCCATTTTTGGGGGAGCCGTCTCTTGCAGGGCCACTATGTCGATGTTGAGCTATTGTAGTTCTAGATCGATGACTGTGGTTTTTCCAATATCATCAGTAAACCCAATTCTTTCGCCTGATTTGCTGTTGGGTTTCTAGAACCCCCTGGATATACCGCCAGTTACTCGATCGCCCTCGCAGCAAGTTCAGTGAGAACAGGGAGTATAGTGTATTGCCGCAGACACGTTTGTATGGGAGGAGCCATATGCAAGCATCATAACTGGAACCAGATGCCGCAGGCGATCATCCATACCAGGACGGAGAGGCTTTAAGTCGCACATCCATTTCCTTGTTAGTAAGCGGGATGCCCAAACCCAGATCTTACTACTCCATTGTGTTCAATGCAGGCTTGAAATAAACCTTCAGCAAAATGATGGAATAACATAAAGCAAAATTTGTTGTTGTTTTGTTTAATGGTGTTTTTTTAACATATTTTTTTTTCGTTGTTTTTGCCACATTTGTTTGTTTGTTTCTTTTTTAATTCATACACAGTAGGGCAGTAAAGCATTATTAAGTTTTGTATTTGATGTTGTTAAATATGAATCTGATTGTGCATATTTATCCTTTATCAAGACACATTGCTCATCTTTAGATTTCGTTCATATAAAGGCACTGTGTCATTTAAAAGAAGGGCCATTCGTTTTTCTTGCAATTTGGAAAGTAAACTGCAGTGATTAGACATCTTATGCAATCTGTCTATGAAATACAATTTTGTTCACTGTCCTACCAGAAAAAGCACCACGTTTTGACCGCCGTCCACCCGTCGCCGCTGTCAGCTCACAGGGGCTTCCTGGGCTGCAAGCATTTCTCAAAGTGTAACGCCCTGCTAGAGGCTGATGGGAAGCCTTTGATAGACTGGTGCCACCTGCCGAGGGACGAATAAACTTTCTATCCTTCAATGATTTTATACATTTATTTCCAGCCTGATTCTTCGACTGTAAAAAATGGTCATCCAGACATTTTACTGAAATCGTGTGATTAAAAAATAGCTAAAATGCTCATCTTAGAAGTTGCGGATTTAATTCATATTCATATTTTTAGTCATCCCTTTTTTATTTTTCCAAAATCATATTAACAGTCATTTAATGTACCTGTTGTTTATATATTCTTCTTTTTATTGTTACATTTTATTAATATTATTATTATGAATCTTGATTGAATTAAAAAGTTTTATTCTTTAAAGTTTCTCCCTTTTGTGATGCTATGGCTAAGGTGATTTAAAACGGTATATTACCCTTCTTATGTGGAAAACATAAAAATTGATTTTTATATTTTCCTTAAAGAATTTTTTGTATTACTAGTGATACAGATTTAAAAAGGCTATGGGAGGCGTACGAAGTATAAATTTTTAGATTTATTTTTCAATTGTGTCTTTTACTGATGATTTATTTCACAGAATCGTTAAATATTTATGTGAAAAAGGCAGGCATCCTGTACATATTGATGGATGGGAGAGTGCCGGCATGCCTGCTTATAGTTATACTGTTATAGAGATTTCTCAAGATCACTTGCTGTCTTCTCATAAATTAAGGCTTCTTCGTAACTTCAAAAATTTTTTTTTTTTTTTTGGTGGCAGCAGTGAACGAGAGCCTATTAGGCCTAAATTTTTATTAATAATACTTTTGGTACAGGATTTGTTAGAAAAAGTCGGCCTTTCAAATCTGCATTAATTATAAACACTTTCCAGAATTTTTCCTCTCAGCGACATTATGTAGCTTACGAAAATGCAATGATTGGTTTAATTAGGGTAACCGGTTTCCTATTTTTTGTTTTTTTGTTGTTTTCATGAATATGTGTAAAAAGTGTTTTCATGAATATGTGTAAAAAGTGTTTTCATGAATATGTGTAAAAAGTGTTTTCATGAATTTGTGTAAAAAGTGTTTTCATGAATATGTGTAAAAAGCAAGACTGCATTGGTGCTGTAACGATACCTATTAAAAAAAAACCTGCGACAGGTTACAGGCTTTTCCAGTAAATTTACCGAAATTCCCTGGCTCTGCAGGCTTTTTGAACATTTCTGCTCCCACCCATGCATATTTTTTTTATTAATGTTTTACGGTGACATCGGCATGCTTTTAGTTTGAATTTGGCATTTAAAGTCAATAAGTTTATTCCTTGAGCTGTGAAAGGTAAGTACTGTTCGTTTTCATAGGATAGTTTAGTTAGTTTAAGCCTCTTGTGGAACATAGGGCCGCAGCAACTACCCTCCTTCGGACTCAGTTGGGCTGGTCCTCTTCAGCTCAGCCCATGTGGTACTGGCTGATTTCATCTCCTAAGGCTTTCACCGGTGCACGTTATTAGCTAACGGAGAAGATTCCTCCTTAACCAACTTAGCTGGTTTTGTGGAAATTTGTTGCAGTTTCTGTAACAGTATTTTCTCTTTCACGAGAGGGGGCTGTTGGCCTCATGCTCAATCCCCAACCTGGAGGGCCAGAGAGTGCTCTCAGTCTAGCCTCTACCTTTTGACCTGTCTGGATTGGGTCATCCTACTAGGAAACGAATCTCCAGTCAGCATAAGCTCTAGGTCATTGAGGCTTACAAGTAAGAAATACATGTTTTTAAAAATTCAAAATATCTTCTATAATAAATAAACAACAAATTATTTTAAATTTTGTTGCTTTTCAGCACACCTAGGGCAAAAACAGTGTATTAAAGTTTCACAGCACAATCAGTTAAATATCAGGTGAAAGTGGCACCACCTCCCGTGTACTTATTTTGTGAAACCTGCCAGGTATCTTTATTCACATGTCATGTACATTCCTTGTGATTTTGACAGTTGTCTTCACGTAGGCATGAAAAGACCTATACCAGATCAATACAAATTCTTTTTTTATCATCATTTTTTTGCTCACAGATGTTTTGCACTCAATGATCATTATGGAAATAAAAACTATTTCACAGATTAGGATAATTTTTTTTATTAATTATTTTCCAGTCTGAGTGTTGGTATCTTTTTTCATTTGAGTAGATACTTTGAACATTGAAG
This sequence comes from Elysia chlorotica, assembly GCA_003991915.1. Taxonomy (NCBI): domain Eukaryota; kingdom Metazoa; phylum Mollusca; class Gastropoda; family Plakobranchidae; genus Elysia; species Elysia chlorotica. The sequence continues at coordinate 316,602 of RQTK01000218.1, read as the reverse complement.
TCATTAGGAATACATGTAGATGCTTTGAACTTTGAAGTCAGTAATTTTAGGCCAAATCCTGTTACTTTTGTTTTTGCCATTATTTTAAAATGATAATGCATGAAGATTTATACTGTTAAAAAACAGCATTTTTAAAGTTTTTTTTTCTTTTTTATACATGTATTGAAAAAAAAATGCTTTGCCATAGAAAAAATGCACTCTCTTTTTAGTTTTGCCATTCTGTTAATTAAAGTAAACCTGTTTATTGACGTTGGACACTAGAAAAACAACATACATTCACAGGGTATGTAAATGAAGGTTATACTTAATTTCATTTTTTAAAACAACACATATGTTTCAAGCCGTTATATTCTTTAATTAACATAACCAAAGAAGTACAATTTTCAGTTGCAATTTTTTGACGTTTTTATACATGTACAGTATAATAAATAAAGTTTGGAAAGGGGGAGAGATTGCTCATACAAAAACAAAAAAAGATTTGTTTCAACAGAAGATAAAACTTATTAAAGTTGTCAGTTTTGTAACATTTCTGGATATGTCTGAGAGAGATTTATCCAACTATTTCCTTTTCCCCAATGATCATCATTGTCATCTTACAGAAAGAATTTTGAATCCAGGAGTGTTCATTTATTAATATGTATCTTATATATACAGCTTAGAAACTTTCACAGTTGATAGCCAAATACATTTACGAACTTAAATACAATTTTTACATCATTAGGGTGCAATCATTTTCTCATTTACTGGTTTTGGGCACTACATTTCCACTTTATTTCACAAAATTTGTGTAGTACATCTTCAAATTAAGAGTCACTTCATCTTTTTTAAGTTCCCTTTCATTTGCTTTCATTCATCAATCATGTATCTTCATGGTCTGGCAAATTTCATTCGCTCTTGATCTCATTTTAATATGGACAGCAAAACGTACGTATCACAGGTTGGCTATCTGTCAAAATCAGCTGGTATCTCTACAGGTTGACTATCTGTCCACATCAGCTGTAATTCCTACAGGTTGACTATCTGTCCACATCGGCTGGTATTCCTACAGGTTGACTATCTGTCTCGAGGCTGGTATTCCTACAGGTTGACTATCTGTCCACATCAGCTGGTATTCCTACAGGTTGACTATCTGTCCACATCGGCTGGTATTCCTACAGGTTGACTATCTGTCCACATCGGCTGGTATTCCTACAGGTTGACTATCTGTCCACATCGGCTGGTATTCCTACAGGTTGACTATCTGTCTCGAGGCTGGTAATTCCTACAGGTTGACTATCTGTCCACATTGGCTGTTATTCCTACAGGTTGACTATCTGTCCACATCGGCTGGTATTCCTACAGGTTGACTATCTGTCTCGAGGCTGTTATTCCTACAGGTTGACTATCTGTCTCGAGGCTGTTATTCCTACAGGTTGACTATTTGTCCACGTCGGTTAAATTCCTACCGGTTGATAATTTGTCCACTTCGGTTAAATTCCTACAGATTGACAATTTGTCCACGTAGGTTAAATTCCTACATGTTGACTATTTGTCCACGTCAGTTAAATTCCTACAGGTTGACTATTTGTCCATGCGGTTAAATTCCTACAGGTTGACAATTTGTTCACGTCGGTTAAAATCCCACAGGTTGACTATCTGTCCACATCGGCTGGTATTCCTACAGGTTGACTATCTGTCCACATCGGCTGGTATTCCTACCGGTTGACAATTTGTCCACTTCGGTTAAATTCCTACAGATTGACTATTTGTCCACGTAGGTTAAATTCCTACATGTTGACTATTTGTCCACGTCAGTTAAATTCCTACAGGTTGACAATTTGTCCATGCGGTTAAATTCCTACAGGTTGACAATTTGTCCACGTCGGTTAAATTCCTACAGGTTGACAATAAACTCCTACAGGTTGACTATCTGTCCACGTCGGTTAAACTCCTACAGATTGACTATCTGTCCACGTCAGTTAAACTCCTACAGGTTGACTATCTGTCCACGTCGGTTAAACTCCTACAGATTGACTATCTGTCCACGTCAGTTAAACTCCTACAGGTTGACTATCTGTCCACGTCGGTTAAACTCCTACAGATTGACTATCTGTCCACGTCAGTTAAACTCCTACAGGTTGACTATCTGTCCACGTCGGTTAAACTCCTACAGGTTGACAATTTGTTTACATAGGCTGGTATTCCTACAGGTTGACATCATTCTGTCTCGAGGCTGTTATTCCTACAGGTTGACTATTTGCTGGAGAATGTTCATGCCCAGCATGGCAGCGTAGGACCTCCAGGAGGAGTGACCCCTGGGCAGGTAGCCGCGCTCCAGGCTGTCCATCGAGATGGCCGAGTCGATGGCCATGTCCACCATGGAGGAGTGGCGCCGGCGGCCTTGAGGCAAGCCCAGGGGCTGCAGCGCGCGCGAGTCGACCAGGGAGCGCGGTATGGTCACCAGCAGCGAGCGCTCAGTGCTCACCTCGGTCTGGGTGCTGGAGCTCTGAGGGAGGGGGGGGTGTAGAGGGGAGAGTGGAGTCAGACCAGTCATATCCTTGGGCAGACTGAGTGCGTTTATATCTTATATATGACACAAAAGTTTTTCAATAAAAGTTGTCATGGTTATATGGGTTGCTTATACTTGAGGTAGAGTATATGTGCTATAGTTTTTACTAACAGCAGCAGAAGTCGTTATAGTAGCACTAGCAGTAACAGTGCGATGGTTATAGAAGCAGAACTATGATCATGTATGATGCAATAAAACTGGCACCAGAAGCTTTTTCATCAGCTGCAACAGTAACAGTAGCACTAGCAGTAGTTGAGTTGGTTTAACGCCCAACGTCAGCAATATATAGACTATCTTGTGGACGGGCCCCAAAACAGACGCCTGGCAATTTGATCCACCGCCACACATGAGACAGGGCGGGGATATCATGACTCGTGTCTCAGCCAGTCACTTTATACTGACACCGACCCAACCAGCTGCAGGGACGAAATTGGACAAATCTGCTGATCGTGGGATTCGAACATTGGATTTCCTGATCTGGAGACCACTCTACCACGTGAGCTAGTTCGGCCTCTCCCCGCAGTTAAGAGGTTGTAGTAGTAGTAGTAGTAGTAGTAGTAGTAGTAGTAGTAGTAGTAGTAGTAGTAGTAGTAGTAGTAGTAGTAGTAGACTGAGGGAAATAAGGTGAAAAATAGGTTAGAAGGGACAGCCACAAACCTAGGTCTAGCTGATACCAACAGAAACAAGTAGACAGAGACATATTTTAGACTGCTGACATGGACAGGGATCGAACCCGCACCTTCTACTCGGCACCAATTCGCCTTGCCAAGGCGAAGACCAGTGTGGTTAACCACCTTCAATATGAACTCGTTAGTGCTCCCGTTTGAATATGAACTCTGAAGTGTGCCCGTGTTAATGAGAACTCACCCTAGTGGTAACTTGTCAACCATTTCAATGTGAACCCTCAAGCATTCCCGTGCAGTAACTCACCCCAGTGGTAACTTGTCAATTATTTGAATATGAACCCTAAAGCATCCCCGTGCTAACACCAACTCACCCTGGTGCTGACTTGCTGCTGCCTCCATGCAGAGATGACCTCCCCCAGCGCTCTGTTTCGCGGCGACCAGCGCGCCAGGTTCATGAGCTTTCAATATGAACCCTCAAGCATTCCCGCGCTAACAGGAACTCACCCTGGTGGTAACTTGTCAACCATTTCAATATGAACCCTCAAGCATGCCCGTGCTAACACGAACTCACCCTTGTGGTAACTTGTCAACCAGTTCAATATGAACCCTCAAGCATGCCCGTGCAGTAACTCACCCTAGTGGTAACTTGTCAACCATTTCAATATGAACCCTCAAGCATGCCCGTGCTAACAGTAACAGGAACTCACCCTGGTGCTGACTTGCTGCTGCCTCCATGCAGAGATGACCTCCCCCAGCGCTCTGTTTCGCGGCGACCAGCGCGCCAGGTTCATGAGCCGGAGCGAGTAGCCACACTCTGGCACCGGGCAGAAAACCGCCTCCATCTCGCGGCCGTGCCTGTGTTCGAACGACCCAGGCGACGCGTCCGACACAGAGCTACTCGACCCGTACGGGGAGGAGCTGTGGCTCTGGGAGCTGCTGTTCCACCGCGGTAAACTCGGAGTTGGGGGTCCTTCCGGCCTGGCCTTTTGTTTGGCGTGTGAGGCGGAGGAGGGAGATCGTGGCACAGCTCTTGCTGCGGTATCCGTTGGCCTGTTGGGCAGACGGCGATGCGGGTCTGGGCGAGAGAGACGCTGCCTTGGCCGCCTGCTTTCTGGAGCTCCGTCTCGGCAGCGTTGTCGGTGACACAGACCTCGTCACTGAGCCGCACTGGGAGCACGTCTGTGGGGATTTCCGCCCGCTGTTCAGAGTGTGTGGGGCTGAGAGTCTGTTCAGTGCTTGGCCGCCGGTAGTGGAGTCCTTAGTACTGGGGTGTCTAAGCTGTGCCTCTGTCACCACAGGGTTATTGGATTCGTAGGTAAAAGTTTGGCTACGACTCAATCTACTTCCGTTTGAAACTCCGTTACCGCTATTTATTTTATCGTCATTATGATGGCCACACCCATTGGTACAGCTGTGAGTGCTCCGAGTTCTGTCCAAGTCTACCGCCCCAGCAAAGCCGTCCACATCGCTAGAATATTCAGGACTGGGGTCCCATTCTCGTAGCCCGTATGTCAAGCCAAGGTATGGGCTGTTCTGGTCCCTCTCCGAATAGGATTCTTGGGCAAAGCTCGGGGACGTAGAACTTCTGATATTGTGGCCCCCCGGGCTTGGCCGCAAACGGTCAGAACTGAACGAGTCAGGCTCGGCGCCCGGATTTGAAGGATGGCTGCATGCAACTCCAAGAACTTCATCCTTCAGTTTGACGAGGCAGTCGGTGCAGAACGTGTGTCCACACGGCATCACTCGGGGTCTCCGGAAGATCTCGCCACACAAAAAGCACGTCAGGGACTTTTGGAGCGGAGACGGCTCCGGGCGTGGGACGGGGGATAGCGGGGATGGCAGGCGGCTGGGAGTGGACTGTGGGCTGGACAGCGTTGACCGCTGCGCCCTTGGACTCTCCCTGGTCTTCATGCAGCCCCCGAGACTCCAGGACATCATGGTGACGTCACTCACGTTGGGGTTGAGTCACAGCCTGCGGGAACCCGCCTTGCCCTGATGATTGGTGGAAAAAAACACAACAAAAAACAAAAACAAAAAATCAAAGAAGATAACAAACATATAAGCTGAAGCGTCCACGTGACAATTTTTTCCAATGCGATTCGACCGCCACATTGTTTTGTAAGGCGAGAAAACCTAGACTAATTAATTACTAAAAGCCAAAGAGAAATTATAGAGATACAGTGGAATCAACACATGTACAAGTCAATTAAGTTTAGTCAACATCGTACCCATTCTGAGAGCAACTCAGTACATACTTTTTCCTAGCCCCAATAGTTATTGTAAGCGTGGTGGCCAAGCCTATCTCACCAAAGACTAGACAGAGGCATTTCTATACACACCCAAAACATGCATACAAATAGCCCAGACATGGAAACCTAGCCTACATGTAATGATTTAGCCTCTGTAATATCTCGCCCTAACAAATCTGTTGATATCCCTCATATTCAACGGTGTTGCTCAAAGCTGGAATCTTGCTTTTAGGAGCGCCAACGGAAGGTCGGTGGTTCAAATCTCAGCTAATGCCCATCTCCGTATTAGATTCTTCGAGAAAGCCTCGGGGACGTTTGACTATTCACGTTTTATTTTAGTTTTTACTGCGCCTTGCTTCCTCCCACTGATATACACTGGCTTAGTTTATTTTCCTATGAACCGTAAATAGGTAAATTAATGTGAAGTGTTTTCTTTCGACCTTTTTTTTTCAGCAATAACAATAACAATAACATTGGACCAACAAGAAAAATTCGATTTCTTAAATTAATCATATAAATAATTGCTAGCAAATGTGAATATTATGTGCTCTTGTGTATGCAAAACTTCAGAACAATACTCGAATAGAAAAAAACAGTTTTATTTCCAAGTTCCGTTTGTTATTGATTTTGATAATAAGACATAACTCTACGACTACGTGTAGTTGGATGCACAAATGCAGGCTCTGCTGCAAATCTAGTCAGCCCATCTTTGAGATCGATAACACAGACAATAGGCGATTTTGCCATCCAGCTCCGAAACTGGTCTGTGCGGTGCTGATCAAAGTACCACCTGTTGTAACTGTAAGCAAATGAAACTGTTTGAGACTGATATATCGAAATAGAAGCCCAGACCCTACCTGTTATGAAGACGAAAACATTATTGGGAAATATATTTATAAATGCACTAGTAGTTTTATAGACAAGTCAGGGTCAAAATAAAAGCAACTTAATATTCTGAAAGGTTAGTAGTACATGTATACATCACACTAAAACTCCCAACTGTCTAACACATCAGATGCCTAGCCATACAAAATACAAACATTCTCTCTGTCTCTGTGTCTGTCTGTCTGTCTGTCTGTCTGTCTGTCTGTCTGTCTCTCTCTCTCTCTCTCTCTCTCTCTCTCTCTCTCTCTCTCTCTCTCTCTCTCTCTCTCTCTCTCTCTCTCTCTCTGTCTCTGTGTTTCTCTCTCTCTCTCTCGCTCTCTCTCTCTCTCTCTCTCTCTCTCTCTCTCTCCCTCTCATTGTTTTTTGTATTTTTATCTAGTGCTATTCCTCAATCGTTATCAAAACCAACAAATAAATGGCTAATAATGATTGTGCAAACGCTTACCTTACATTCGATGGTTATTCCATCTTGTATTCCAGTGCTCAGGTAGGTTTCTAACAGTCTTTGATCACAACCGTCCAAGGCACCAACCTCTATTTTCTGCTAAAGCGACACATTTTTGTGTTGTTTTGGTCTTGAGGTAACGTCCAACACACTCCGTGGAAGGTGTCAGTCAATCGGAGTCAGGACTTGGAGGATCGATATTCCACAGCCTGCGTGAGTCTACTGGCTCTGTGGCATGGCAGATCGATACCCCACAGCCAGCGCGAATCTACTGGATCTGGCATCGTCTGGTGCTGCGTTCACATGAGTAGGCCTAGTTCTTAGAAAAGGGGATTACATAGCAAATAATGGAGCTACACCACTTGAATTGTTTAACTCGTACACATATCTTGAAATAGAATTTACGTCCTGTATGAGCTTAACAAAGTGCTCTTCAATGCTATCAAACAAGAGAAAATATATATGTGATGGATTTAAAAATGTCTGAGAGCTTAAATATATCAGGATATAAAAATAGGCCATTGTTTAAAAACTATTCGATTCTAAAGTAAAGCCTTTTCTCTCCTATGTCAGTGAGCTATGTGGTACTCGTGAGTCCACGGTAATAGAGCAAGTCCACAAGACCACCTTCAAGCGTTTTCTAAATGTATCAATTCATTGATCAAATACTGATGTTTATTAGTGGGAGAGACAGCTAGATATACACTCCACATTATTATTAAAATTCGATGCTTGAAATATTGGTAAAGACTGCTAAATTATAAAAATATGCCAGATTCAAGGATACCCAACCAAACCTTTCAGTGCTTTAAAAAATATTTGAAATCTTGGTTAACTGATATAAGACATAATTATGTTATGTCCAAATAGATTTGGCTTGGTGTAGGCCTATCGGAGATAAATTGGCACAAATACAGATATTCCAAGCGTGTCCATCCCTCTCAAAAAGCTTTCATTCAATTAGAAATAGAAGTAGATTAAGTGTGCTAATGTCAAACAGTTATCTTAATTCAAATATTGCCATCTATTTCCATCACTTGATGAAACTAAAAAAATCATCAATATATTTTGTACCTTGAAGTTTGTTTTTACATTTTGTTGCTATCCTGATAAAATAATGAATTGTTATTTTGGGTGAATTATATTCTCCCTCATCTGTGTATGTTAATCTTATAAAATTTAAACCAAATTACCCAGTTTGATTCGGCTTAAAACTACAGTAGGCCTACTAATTATCAAATTGAAACATTGTTTATCCCTAACAACAGTTACTTAGTACGAAAAGCTTCAGAAATTTCATGAAAGCACCGAGAGAGCAGATCGAAAGCTCTGTTTCTTTTTCCTTCACGTTGTAAAACCCAATTCTTGTCATATTTGTATAGGATGAGAAGCCCAACGAACCAATAAACATCAATCAATCGATCTCTCTCTCTCTCTCTCTCTCTCTCTCTCTCTCTCTCTCTCTCTCTCTCTCTCTCTCTCTCTCTCTCTCTCTCTCTCTCTCTCTCTCTCTCTCTCTCTCTCTTTCTCTCTCTCTGTTTCTAACCATGTCTCTCTGTATGTCTTTCAAAATAGAATAGTCTTTATCACGATATCCTGTTCGAAATGGCGTAGCCTAAATGGTTTTTAAAGTTCAAGTCCTTTGTGAAAGCTGATTCTAAGTGTAGGTTGTAGTTATTTTATAATGTAATCGAATTTTGTTGAATGTTTTCCAGTGAAAATGAATCAACCATTGCTTTTATACGAATTATATGAAAACTATTTTTAAGCCATTGAGGTTGGTTGAAAGGGATAACAATTTAATAATACAATCAAAAAAGTAAAAAAAAAATAACGACCACCAAGATAAATTCTTGGGACCAAAATAATTAAAAGACTATCGTGAGAGAATGTAGAAATCGCAAGTCTTTCTTCATTGTTGATCAGTCATATAAAGATCTCCATTATTTCACCCCCCCCTCCCCCTTCATATGTGGTGAACGGCAAAATTATTACTTTGGTCTCGAGTGCTTTGTCAGTTCACAGCGAGAATCCCCGAATAGATGTAGAAAGAAAGAGAATCCGGAAAGACTGGCATTACATGCCAACGTTAGAGGGGGCGCGCGGGTAGTGCTACGTCATGTGCACGGTACGCCAGTGGGGGTGTTTACTACAGATGGTAATGCAAGGGCGTCCATGTACACGGTACGCCAGTGGGGGTGTTTACTACAGATGGTAATGCAAGGGTGTCCATGTACACGGTACGCCAGTGGGGGTGTTTACTACAGATGGTAATGCAAGGGCGTCCATGTACACGGTACGCCAGTGGGGGTGTTTATTACAGATGGTAATGCAAGGGCGTCCATGTACACGGTACAGCCACTGGGGGTGTTTATTACAGATGGTAATGCAAGGGTGTCCATGTACACGGTACGCCACTGGGGGTGTTTACTAGTTACTACAGATGGTAATGCAAGGGCGTCCATGTACACGGTACGCCACTGGGGGTGTTTATTAGTTACTACAGATGGTAATTACTACAGATGGTAATGCAAGGGTGTCCATGTACACGGTACGCCAGTGGGGGTGTTTACTACAGATGGTAATGCAAGGG
>RQTK01000218.1:238435-307169 GCA_003991915.1 Elysia chlorotica | reverse complement strand
GGTAATGCAAGGGCGTCCATGTACACGGTACGCCAGTGGGGGTGTTTACTACAGATGGTAATGCAAGGGTGCCATACATCGTAATTTACTGTCTCGCCATACTGCCAAGCCCTGTGCTGTTCTTAGACCTAATAAACATTACAGTGTACTATTTCTAAACAAGTCATCTTTGCCGCTTTTTGTCTAACTAAGGGAGGTTATTAAAAAAAACAACAACCTGAAATTGGTGTCACATAAGGATTTCTAATGACATTCCATATATGTATGCCAGTGTTGCCATATAAGCACTCTGATCCGGAAATCTTCGCCGGCTGTCGGGCGTGCATCAGGCAAGAGATGGTCCCGATGCTAGGCCGATTGTCTCGGACAAATTATACTCCCTGCAAGCAAGCATTGATTGCGTCAGCGAAGTGCTAACGCTCGACAAGCCCTAAGTAAATCGATTACAGGAGCGGCCCAAATCGGTGGTGTCGTTCTGTATTGTTTCACATCTCCAAAGTCTGAAAATCGATCTGAAATCGATGAGAAACATGACACACCGTCTGATTGAATGAAGAAGAACGTGTGCATGATTTGATGACTTGGGTTTTCTTCACTACCTAAAGTGAAAGCAGGACGCAGGAAGAGAAATCTAGGCATTACTTTTTTATATATCAAAGTCTATGAGTTATCAAGTCAGTTCATTGTGTAAAACTTTATATTTTGAGATAAGTCGTATCAGTCTTATAAGAAGATGCCTGACCTTTGATGTCACTGTAAGATTAATGGTGTCTCTGGTTCTATCCAAACTAGATTATGGCAATGCACTACTCTCTGGTCTATCGGTGGACCAACTAAATAAACTTCAAAAAGTTCAAAATCACGCGGCCAAAGTAATTTACAAGAAAAAGAAAAATGAGCATGTAAAGCCCCTATTAAAATCATTACACTGGTTGCCGGAGAAAGAAAGAATTGAATACAAGATTGTTATAACTGTTTTTAAATGCTTAAATAATTTGGTCCCACAATACATGTATTTACAAGAACGTTTGCACCTTAATCTGAGCAAGGCATCTCGCTCTCTAAGATCTACAAAATGACAAAACTTTACTCTTTACGCCTAAAACTAATTTAAAATCATTTGGCGACCGGTCATTTCAGTTTCAGGGACCACATGTTTGGAATTCTTTTCCACGAGAGATTAGGGAGAGTGCAAGCCTCGAGACTTTTAAAAAAGCTCTGAAGAGTCATCTTTTTAAACGTGTTTTCAGTTCTTAAGTTGCTACTTTACTTGTTTTTGCCTGTTGATCTTTTACGTAGATTGTATAATTCAATTCCATTTACACTAGATATTAAATCTTTTAACTGTCTATGCATAATTTGTATCGGTTTTAAGTGGTAGCGGTTTTGCTTACCTATGACTCTCGTGATTGTCTATGTTTTTCTCAAGAGGTTTACATTTTAATTCATAATTTTTGTTCACTTAGGGTTACATATTATTACACAGCTTTAAAGTGTTGCTTTATTTCATTTTTATCATATTCTTTCTGATAATGAGTATATGCTGCATACTATTTACTTCTACATCTCTTCTTACGTATATTGTTTGGTTAAGATTTAACTTTTAATATTTAATTTTTAATTGCATGCTGATTGATATGATGTATGCGTATTTAGTGTATCCAATGTAAAGCGCTTTGAGATTAAAAAAAAAATATTCTGAAAATGGAAAGCGCTAAATTAAATGTTTTTTTAACTGTCTTTGTAGAATTTGTATCGGTTTTAAGTGGTAGCGGTTTTGCTTACCTATGACTCTCGTGATTGTCTATGTTTTTCTCAAGAGGTTTACATTTTAATTCATAATTTTTGTTCACTTAGGGTTACATATTATTACACAGGTTTAAAGTGTTGCTTTATTTTATTTTTATCATATTCTTTCTGATAACGAGTATATGCTGCATACTAATTACTTCTACATCTCTTCTTACGTATATTGTTTGGTTAAGATTTAATTTTTAATTGCATGCTGATTGATATGGTGTATGCGTATTTAGTGTATCCAATATAAAGCGCTTTGAGATTAAAAAAAATATTCTGAAAATGGAAAGCGCTAAATTAATGTAATTTATTATTATTACTATTATATAAGAAAAACTTAAGTAGAGCTAGGTAGGTAAGTAAACATTCATCTCCTTTTCTAAAAAATCCTACATGTATACGAAGACGGGGGGCATTAGCTGAAAAGTTCGGTTCAAACCTCGGACCTCCTTCTCGCCAGCACAGAGCCCTACCACATGGTGCCTTAGACAGTTAGGACCACCATTGCTCTGCTTGTGAAATTCATTGCACCAAAGCTTTGAGATTTCTGCATGCTCATTTCGTCCACGGGTTGGTTACATGTGTCTTTACAAGCTCTGAAAACGATAATACATGTACGTGGACCAATTCTCTCAGACTTTTGACTCGTTAACCCCCTTTCACCCTATTGCAAAAGTTACATGGATGTTTTTTTTGTTTTGGCTGGATTCCCGAGTTCTACACACACCTTTATAGTAAATGTAATCCGCTCGCATTGAAGGTTTTGTATAATGTAAGCACCTTATACACATGTACAACTATAATACATGTGCATAATTATGATGCATGTATATTTCTGGGTGAGGGAGACTGGCTCAAGTGGTAGAGCGTTAGTCTCCAGATAGGGAGGTCCTTGGTTTGAATCCCAATGCCTCTTTTTTATTTGAATGATAGATGGATTTCTATATTCTGTCATAGCTGTTTTGCTCATTATTTCTATATCTTAAAACAAAACTGCTTTTTCATGTATTAACTCCTTGCTTGCAAACTACACCTAAAAGTGACATATTGATATACTTTTATTTTCAAATTTAGATTTAATTTTACGGTTATAAAAGGACAAACACAAACAAAAAAAACAAATACAGCTTTCAAATTTCGTCATGGGACATATTAAAAAAAGAAACAAAAGATAACACCTGAAATGTATACGCATAAGCAAATCAATGTTTAATAGCTTTGAAGTGATCGCAAAAAGGACCATTACATAAAACAATTGGATGCAACCGGCAAATTATAGCAAGTTCAAAATTCATAGCACAAGCTAAAAATTGGGAATTAAAAAAAAATTCTCAACTAAAAAAAGACAGGTGAAAAAAAGCTGCGTTGTTTGAGATATTGCATCTCAGGATTATTTGCACAATGGTATCCACAACATTAACATCCTTACATACTGTAAGTGGCAGCAGGCGGCAACATAACAGAAATAGATTTATATATGCTCAGTATTTGTTAAACAAACATTCTAAAATGGTATTTCTATTCTACAGATGGAGGCTTCACACAATGCTTGTGCACAGGTTCAAGATCTTTTGTCGCACATAATAGATTTTAAACAGGACGGTAAAAAAAATCACATAAATAAATAATAATGATAATAATTATAATAATAATAATAATAATAATAATAATAATAATAACAACAAAGTATGATCAGGCGGAGAGATATTCACCACCTATGTAAAAACTTCAATAGAAAATGAGAATCTGAAAAAATAACCAAAGAAAAGAATTTCACATCACAATAAAATTTACCAAGTCATCATTACCACTAGATGAAGCTTCAACTAAGAAAAACATGTTCAATTCAACACTAGTGTTTTATCTGCAAAAAACACTGTTAAGTCGATATTGTGACTATCAGTGAATTTTATTTCATGTGTTTCATGTAATAAATTTTTACTTTGAGTGTAAAATAAAACCGATGTCAATGTATGACTCACTCCCAACTGCTTGGCATAAGTTTTTTTGACATTTGATTTATCAACATTAAAGAGAAAAGTTATTTTAATTAAGTTATGATTAATGAAAAATGCAGGAAATGAGCAGAACTTTTATTTTTCTACAATTCATTAACCTAAATGAGATGTAAAGCACAAACAAATTTTAACAGAAAGAAATGAAAGAAGACTTTTAATTTACTAAACCAAGTACATACTATTCCACCCAAATCATTACACTAATGAAAAACCTAAAGCTGCCAGAGAGATGGGTGTTACAATATGAACTAACCTTTTCATATGTTTTCAACTCAAAAGGCAGAGAGAGGCGGTACACCAGCACTGTGGTGGTGATGAACAGGATACAGCTGCCGCAGCCTGAGTAAAGCAATTGGTTGGGTGTAGTCATTTTCAAGTGAACGAAGAAGAAGAAGAAGAATTGGTTGGGTGAGAAACAATGGGCATGGGGAAATAGAGTTATTTTAATTATTTTAAATTTACAAACGTAGTTTGGAGGAGATAAAGCGAGGCTAGGTTGATGTTAAAATGGAGGAACAAATTATTTAGAAAAGTCGTAAAGTTTAAAGATGTGTGTGTGTGTGTGCGTGCACGTCCCTGTCTGTTTCAATAGAAATGATTGAAGCCACAGGTAGAGAATTGTCAGAATTATTTTCACTACTTCATGTATTTGCCATCTTAAATTTTTTTTTTTCAACTATTCTAACCGTATTGTGTGACTGGTAGATAACTTTAGGATTTTGGGCTCAGCAGATTTTTTTTGCTTTATTTCCTGTAGGAACTTGGAATATTTCACATCAGGCAATCACAATAACCTTGTATGACGTGTAATATCCATAACAGCTCTGTCTAATGCTTAACCACACAGATATTTCATGTAAACCGCTATCTAGAAACATAAATAATTTCATCATAACAACAATCAGCAGTGTTAACATTTTAGGCCATGAAGGAAGAAATACTGATTTGCAAAGAAAAGAAGCAAAACAGCTTTTGTAAAAACAATTCATCAAGTATTTTTTTTTACATAACCCAGAGGTTAAAAATCTAAGTTCTTTCTTTTAACACCCCCTTAGTTAGTGACCATATATATGCAGACTGAGCAGAATATAAATAACACAACATTTAGTGACAAGAAAGCACAAAGAACATTACTCTGTTTTTAGTACTCGCCTCACAAAAAACACACAAATGTAAAACCTTAAACAATTCAACAGACACAGATTCAAGTTTTCTAACATGAATCTAATATTTAATAAACTTAAATTTAAAACAGCCCCCAAATTCAAGCTGAGTAACTGTAAGTCATGGAATAAATACATGTAATTCACTAATTGAGAACAGTTATCGGCCCGGATCTAAATACAACGCACAGATACAAAAAAAATGTTTAAAATAATGGTACTTTTATGCACTCAAGATTAAGACTTAAGAGCCATTCATCTGGAGGTAACTGTAAGCAAATCTACATGTGCTTATAAAAATTGGCTATTCATACATAAAAGTAAAAAAAAATCATTCAGCAACAATATCAGATGGGCACTACATGCACATAGAAAGATACATTGAATAATTCAACAGGTCAAAGACAGAATTTTTCGTGAAACTAATTCTATTTTTTACTTTGGTATACAGGAGCAGAGAAGTACGGCTTAAGTAGTCGTTTACCAAATTTAGTTCAGTCTGTATTTAACATTTGCATCATATCTCCATGACAACAACTTTGATCACAGTAATTAGTAAAACAACAATAGACCGAAGTTACCCACCTTAAAATTACAATATAGTTGTTCTAAAATTTAATATGCTCTTACTTTGTCCCCCCCCTCGATTTTCATGATACAATTCTAATAAAAATATATAAAATCATTCTTCCCATCATTATTACTAAATGACATTATAAGCTTTTCAATAAAACTACCTCTTTAGTAAACTTTCATTTCATTTGCACACAAAAATACATTATTTAAAAGTTCTATATTGCTGAACTTTATATATTCCTTTTAGGTTGATAATGTAAAACCACTTTTTAAGATATAAATTTTAAAAAGTGCCCAAAAACTTAATTTGAATCTTGTCTTAGACTCAAATAATGCACGAAAGAAGGTAATAACAATGAACATTGAATTATAAAACAGTCTTGACATATATACCACTGGCCTTTATGGGTAAAAAAACTAACAAAACAATCACTCAAGCAAATTTCACAATTTGGGGTGTTTGAAAAACCAAAATTATATTGATTCAACAATTCATTTCACCATTATTTTGCAGTGATTACTTCTTTGCAAAACTAAGAATAAAACAAAAGATATGACTTTTTAAATATATGTAGTTTGTGTAAAGAATATAGTTATTTACAATTATTCTTACAATAAGTATGCTTAAAATACGATGACTTTACAAAGATGTGAGCTCCAATATTTTTGTGCTAAAACTACAACTGATGTCTGAATATGGCACGTGTAAATTTAAAGGTAAAATTAGAAGCTGCCGAACACCTGCAAAATAAACAAATTGAAAAATGAGGTGACTTCTCTTTACAAATGAAAAAAATGACAACGGCTGACTGACTACTGTTCCCATCTTGCATCCTTAAATTGAAGTGATGGTGTGAAGTGAGTAGGTTACTTATTTTTGTATGCCCAACGTAAGCAATGAGCTCAACTGAAATGGGAACTTATGATATGGCAAGATTCAAGACCCTCTTAGAAACAACAAACGGACTGAAAAGAGATCATTAACAAGTGCAAAGTTTCAATTATCATCGTCATGACCTTTTCTTTGAATTAAAAAAAAAACAACAACACTTGTTTCTTCTTTTGTATGTAAGTTGGTGGAGAAACTTGTAAGTGTAATTTTTAAACCATTTTCAAAAAGAAAAAGGAAAAATAGCTTTTGTGGAAACTGTCCTGCATTTTCCAGGAGATTATAAGTTTGACTTTGAGTTGGATTACAATCTATTTTTTAAGAGTTTCCCACTGATATTGTTTACATGTATGCAATAAACAATCCTATAAAAATTATGCAGCTGCTCCGGATCTTAGGTATAAAACAACTATTTCATTATATTTTAAAAGGATCATTATAGGATGATTATGTTCCAGAAACAACATGTAAAATAAATCCCCCCTCCTCCCTCCCCCCATAAAATTAGCACAATAATTTAAAAGTAGATTAAATAATTAAATAAGACAATTGTAATCCTAAGCACTTACTTTTTTTTATAACCTAAATTTAGTGATAAAAGGTAGACATAAACTGGTTGCAAATAAATAAAAAAGTATATTTATGAGAAAAGAAATTGATATTAAAATTTAAAAAGATTATATATCAAATCTGATGTTTTTTAACATTCACATTAATAAGAAATCAAAATCATTTCTTTCCAGATAGAAAAGCTTAATTGGACATATTTTAAAGGTCCGAAATAAATCTATTTTAATTGCTTCTTTTTCATTTTTCCACGATTTACTGCTTAATTATCTTTACTTAGACATATTTCCAACCCAATATTACATTCATACTAATTTTTTTTGTACAAAAAAAGCAGGTGGTTGTATCTGTTTTAGACTGATAGATAACCTTCCAAAAAAATAAACTTTGTACAGGCTAGACAAGCCCAATGTACGACGTCCAAAAACATCACAGTGTAGATTACTCTCTACAATAGTCCCCACTTTTAACGCCATCTTGAATAACGAGAACAGTTGGAATAACTCTCCACACCTAGCCCTTGCCGTCCCTAGCAAGAGTGACAACTGCACCCTTCCCTTACAGGTATCTAACTCTTGTTTTAATATCAAATTTAAAAAAAGCTTCAGAGTCAATGCTAGATGGTAGAACAGCCAAGCCCATTCCTTGTACTGTTTTATAACGCTAATTCTCTACTGATGGGTCTTTGTAATTGAATAATACTGTGAAGTTTTATCCTATAGATTGGACTACCCTGTCATAAAACTCAAAGAAAAGACACATAAAAACATAATGCGTAAACTAGATCTAGATATAATCTGTTGCCACACGCCCATACACTGATATTGTTGTTTGGGGAGGGGGGAGAGAATATTATGAGAGCACAATTTTGCTCTTTGAGTCTTATTTGAGAACCCTTGTTATTATAACAGTTATAACGAGAGTCACAGAGGAAAACAAGAAATCATCGTTATTACCAAGTTTTACTGTAGACCCACAACCAAGCAGCCCCAGCTCTGGCACTCTCTTAAATTACTAAATCTTCAAATTCAACTTTCCCTTAATTCGACATGGAAGTTCTGGTCCCTCGAATGTCAAATTATCAGGTATACACTGTAGAGGACATACATCTAAAAGGGAAACTAACTCCTAGCAAGCTTTCAGTGTCTCAGAGTTTGCCTTTCTTTAGAAATATCAATAAGAACTTTGTCAAATCACAAACACAACTTTCAATGGTGAATTCATAACTATATCATCAAAATGCACGTTTTCAATATATTTATGAATTCAAAAACCCTAAAATTTACAATAAAAAATGTCCTATAACTTTGAAAAAGAAACAAAATGTTCATTGTTTAACGTTATCAACAAATCCCAACTTGAGACCAGACAATGTGACCTTAAGAAGTTGTCCTTGCCTGGTGACCCCTCATGATATGTGAGTAGAAGCCATACTTGTTGTAACACTGTTTACCACAAACATTACACATGAACGGGTCTGTGTGGCTGTGACAACCAACGTGGATAGAGAATAGGACCTCATCATCGAAGGTCACGCCACAGTAGTAGCACTTTGTGTCCAGAGACGAGCCTGAAGACCCTGTGGCTCCTGCCGTCGCCCCACACCCTGCGCTACTGACCGTCTCAGACTGTGTCCTACCACCGATGTGTCGACTGCCACTCAAATTCCCATTGGCTCTTGAGCCATTGGTAGCTGAGATAATTTCACACTGGATTTCTTTGTCAACCAAAACTGTGGTGCTTCTTTCAGTGCAGTTGCTTGAAGAGTTGAAATTCCCATGGTTAAAATTACAGGGTTCGCGGTGGGGTGGGAATTCTATCTTAATAAAAGGCATTGGACATTGAGTCCCCCCACCATTTACAGCAGAAGTTTGTACCAAGTTGTATGAATCTCCCCCACCCAGGGAAGACGTTGTGATGGGGTTGCTGGCTGAATCCATGGCACCGAAGTAAGCGTCCAGTCTGGGTCGCTGTAGAGAGGGTGGCTGTGGAGAGCTGGCCGGGTCGTCACTGCTCATGTCCATACCAGACTCGCTGTCAAACGCCTCCGACTGTCGTCGGTTCTCCCTTCGAGTCAGTTTCTGAGTACTCGTAGGGAGATCTTGTGCTCTGCCTCCAATATGATGGTGAGGGTTGTGATTGATCGGCTCAGTCTTAATTTTGAAAAACCCACCTGGCCCATTGGCAGGACCCATAGAAACGCTTCCAGTATTGCTAGATGTTGCCTCTCCGTTATTGTTCCACAAACGCCTGAAGTTAAAGCTTTCTTCGACTGAAGGGCCGCCGTTGCTGGGAAGTGTGGGGTTGTGAGGATTTACATGGGGCACTTGCCTCCCACTCGCCACCTGCATTAGCAGACCTGTTGAGGTCGCAGAATTTCCATGATTCGTGTGTGGCGTCATCAGATTTGATAAAACTGACTGCATGTAGCTAGCCATGTCCTGCTGATGTCGTTCTGACGTATAGTTACCCAGGATATTTGAGCTCCGTGCTGGATGTTGAAGGTTTGAGTGAGGGTGAGGGTGAGGAGGAGGTGCTCCTACCCCATCTAGCGGTGCAGGGATGTAAGTTGGCAGGCCCAGCGATGAGGCCGCGGGCTGGGTGTTAGGGGCCTGGGGAGGGGGGACTATAGCACCAGAAGGGGCAAGGTTTAGAGGCTGGGGTCCACTCAGTGGAAGAATAAGGTTGGCACTATTAACAGCCCCTCTCCCACTGACCATCAGGTGACCTTGCAGCTGTGGCTGCTGCAGGTGGTGCTCGCTGGTGTCCAGCATGGCAGCACTGGGGCCCTGGGTCTGGGACGAGGAGGAGGCTGACCCAGCACCAGAGCCTGACACTCCAGACACGCCCACTGTGGCGGAATTCTGCGGGTGAGACATGTGGTGATGGCTGATCGTGTGCTCACGCATCTTACGAATCTGGCTGGTGGAGTAGTCACAAAGACTGCAGTGGATCAAGTTTGGCTGGCACTGACGACTGTGCATTCGTCGATGTCGGCGGTAGAAACGAGAGTTATTGGTAACAAATCCACACAAGTTGCATTTCATCATTTGCTCGGCTGCGAAACCTGCACACACACAAAAAAAAGAAGGTAAATATGACTATTAATTTATACTTGATCATTTTCACACCCTGAATGCGTTTTTTTATGGAGCGATTTGCATTAATTTAAAAAAGCAGATATTTAATGTTGATGACATTATTCTGAAGCTGCCATGAACTTTGTGAAAAATGTTTTAGAGGTGAGAATGAAGATGCTCCAATCAAGTTGGACAGGGTACAACAGTTTAACCAACAACTTGTCTCTTAATTAGAACTGCACTATTAAAATTAAACATTTCATTTGCTTGGTTCTTGGAAAAAAAGGTTTTGAATTTTTCACCCAAATTGACATACATATTACAACATGCAGGTACTACACCATTCTTCCCAGTTTCGGACCATTGAGGACCAAACTAAGCTCTAATAAGCACCTTTTGCACCAGTCAGAATTATTCTAAAAAGAGGTCCGACTGTATTGAAACTACAAAAACATATTTCCTTCCACTTTGGCTTTAAGATTGATATTATAATTTACCATGAAAAATACTAAGAAGTGATCTTAAGACTATAACTGAATCGCCATATTTAATTCTAGTTTGTACCTTCTATAGATGGTTAAGATGCTAATAATTAAAACTATTCATTATTATGTCCTGCTTACCTGAAGTGAAGTCATGGAACTGAATGCTGAACATGCACTTGGTTGGGTCTGGCTGAGGTTCGTCCACACTTACAACATCCACATTTGGCGATGCTGTGCTGGAGCTCCCATTGGCATTTCTCTCGGGCGAAACTTCTGATCCCAGAGGAATATTGGGGTTGTGATGCATGGTATGACGTAAGTTGGGTGGGCAGCCAAACCCTCGACCAGCAGGAAATGTGAAACCGCTATTTCTGAGAACCTCGTCTTTCTTTCGGGGACTAGGAGCCAGGCGTCCATCCCTCCGAGCATTCTCTGCCCGATCGCACTGACGTGATCGTGACATCGCTAGTAGGTCAATCTTTTTAATTTGCCGGTTGTTACGAAACGGAGACTGGGGTTGCTGGTGTGGTTCAGGAGCTGGTGTACAGGGAGGAGCAGAGGCTGTAGTACGGCCATCATCGTTGTCATCATTCACACTGCCGTTGATGACGATTGAGTTGGACTCCCCTTGATGCACCGAGTCCTGTGGAGAGGAGGTCTGTGGAAAGCTTTGGAGTGAAGCAAAGGGTGACGCACCAGGCATGGTTGTAGATCGTTCAGACCTGCGGCTAACTGGGGTGGACGTGATAGGCTGGCCCTCCCTGAAGGCGGACGAGCTACTCACAGGAGCTGCTGGTAGCACAGAGTTATGTGTGATGAATGGTCGAAACGCTGATGTTGAGGAGCCCGAGAGGAGCAGTTCACAAGGGGCAATAGATGGAGGTGTTCTATCCTTGCATTGCGCATTGTTTTCCAACACCGCATCAGCTGCAGGGCAACCTGGAGAGGAGTCTGGCAGAAGTGGGGAGTCAGCGCCAGGCTCCAGGCTGAGGCCACTCCCAGCAGACACAGCGGACATCTTTGTAGAATTGGGCACGGCTGAGACAACAGAAGGACATCTGTTCACAGACTCCACACTGTCTAGGTTGGAGATCGAGTCAGGCAGGGGAGACACTTCTTGTGGGGTTTCTCTTTCTTCAGACATTGCAACTACTACTGATCTGTGTGTAATATTGCCTAAAAAAATAATTAAAAAAGAAATACTTCAAATGTAAGCATTTTCATCATTCAAACTCAAAAGGCATTTATCAAAATACACCTCAAAATAGTCAGTTGAACTAAAATGGTTCTGGTGATTCTAAGAGTTTTTATTTTTTTGAACAAGAACATTGAATGTTCACAAGCAAGTAATTTGTGATCCCAGTTATACACACATCAGTGTTTAGAGAAAATGGTGTTTAAAGATTTTAATGTATGCAAAATGAAAACTATAAAGAACAGCCTTTTCTATATTTTAAATGTTAATTGAGAAATGCTAAAATTGCACAGAAATGTTATCTAAGTGTATGTATTATGTATTAAGTTTTTGTTCACAAAAGATATTTAGCTAATTAGATTTGAGATGAGAATTTTCTAATACTTTCCTGATTTTTTTAAAAGAACTATAATTTTCTATCGACCAATGTCACATTTTGCCATATTATCATATTCATTATAAATAAATGTTTTAGCACAATTTGTGGTTTTAATAGACAGTTGGGAATCAAAAGATCTTGCACTGCTTATAAATTTTCCTTGGGCAATTATTTACAACTGCCTTTGAACACAAACATGAATTACATAAAAAAGAAAAGAAAGGAAACAAAAAAAAGAGGGAGAAGAAGAGGAGAAGGAGGCGGAGGAGTCACCTTCCCTCTGCATGAGGAAGAGGAAGATGATAATCTTCTCTTTCTCCTCTTCTTTACTGACCCCTATCTCTCTTTTTCTCTCCGCCATTCACTTATCATTTTCTCCTTCTGCTCTACCCTTCTCACTCCTGCAATTGAAATCCAAATAATCCTTTTGTTCCCAGTTCAAATGGGTCATTTTAATGGTAAAGAAATTTATTCAAAGTTTTATAGATCTTAATCTGAATTCAACTTTTTTTATATAAAATCATTTTTATACACATATTAGTATCTAGATATAGATCTATCAAAACTAGACTCTAGATCTACAAGTTTTTAATTATTATTACTTGGCATAGATCTATTATCATTAAAAAAAAGAATCAGATGAACGCATGTGTCACTTGTCCAATATATGTACTGCATATTTACATTGGTCTTAGATTTATTTAAAATTATAGGCCTAATTTTAAAAAAGGGAAGAAAAAAAAAAAAAAAAAAGAAAATCAGGACAGTTCAAGTGTCACTTGTTTATTTTGACTGCACATTGGTCCTAGATATAGCCTAGATCTATTATCATTAATTTTTTGATTAAAAAAAAAAGAATCAGGAGGACACAAATGTCACTTTTCCAATCAGACCAATATTTCGACTGCATATTGGTTGTAGGATCTATCGCATTCATAAAAATCACAACCAGTTGGAAGCTTTCAGATCCTCCTTTCCAATGGTGAGCCATCTGCGTGGTACCACTCACTGAACATTTGGCTCACTTGAAAGGATGTGCTTTTTCATCTTTTAAAATGCAGCTATTCCTTCACAGCATTGATAGAAATTCAAAAGAGAATGCTGAACTGTGTTTGTTGCAGTTTCTGTGGTGTTAGTCGCAGTGAGAGAAACAGCTTTTTAAGACCTTTATTTTGATAATGCAACTCTTAGACTATAATTATATATTGCTGAATCCCCCCCCCCAAATCCAATATTGGGATATCACCTGTATTCGTTTTGAGAACATGCCAGATCAATTTAGATTCTAAAGGCCTATAAACTAGATATATAATATCTCTAGATTCCTCATTGATTGATTTGTAAAGGCTATATTTAGATTAATGGTCAATAATTCTTAGAACCCCCATATATCTGTCATAAACAGAATCTAGATCTGCATTCGATATATCCGGATCTATATAGCGAGAAAAAAAAGAGACATAGAGATCTAGATCTAGATCTAGCTTTTCTACTTAATAACATCTCTAGATTACTAAATCTTCTCTAGATCTAGATCTAGTAGGTCTAACAATACAAACCGCAGTGGTCTCAAAACCTTAGATCCGCAACCCATACAACATTTCTTAAATGCAAATAAGTGAAAATAAAACAAAATCAATACCAATTGTGAGATAGGATAAACGATTCAGCGAATCAAGATGCAGAAGAGATTTCTTAACTTCAGGGGAATGTCAAGATAAAGAATTTTTATAAGAACCAAAGTGTCTAAGTCGGCCATATTTTGACATTAGTGAATTATGAGAGCTGATGGTTGCTGACTTGCAAGGTCAAATTAATAATTAGGACACGCATTATTAGCCAAGCGCATGTATTTCATTAGCTACTCCACTTGTATCATGGCAAATAAAAAAATAAAATATTTTTTATTAGCTTATCAGATGTCAAAACATAGATAAAAAGTAATAAATCAAAGTTCATTATATTTTCTTGATGAAAATATCAACTTGGCACAGAGAGAGAGAGAGAGAGAGAGAGAGAGAGAGAGAGAGAGAGAGAGAGAGAGAGAGAGAGAGAGACTGCGGCTACCGACTATGGGGAACGAACCTACAACCTCATTTAATATGAATGGCTCAGTGGTTAGCGTGCCTGGTCATGTCTCAGTAAGGCGATGTTTAGCGATGAGATATTTACCCTAAAACTCAACGACTATAACATCATATTATCTGTTCTAGATATTATGGCACCTATAATTAAATATAACTGAGTACACAATGTAGGCCGAATACAAGTACATGTAATAGACACTACCAGGGCCTATTTGTTTTCGCTTTCACTTTGGAAAGTAAAATAATTCGGATTCAGATTTCTTACTTCTTCTTATCTTAGCCTAGTCCAAGTTCAACAGGCTGTCACCCGCGGCTAACCATACCTACACTTCTTGGTGGCCATGGGCTACAATTTTCTTAGACTTTGCATTTACTATTCATAATACATAGGCATACATATATTTATATATGCATTTGGTAACCTAAGTCTTGTTGCGTTTAACAGTTCAACTCCGACATTCAGAACAGCAGTGCTGATCAATGCGAGGAGGCCAGACTCACCGCTTTCATTTCTGGTCGAGTAGCAAAAGTCACACGCAGCTGAGTCCTTTAATCCCCTTGCCTGGGCTTAAACCACACTAACGAAAGTTTCGCGGGCCGGCTAAGTGCAAGACAGAATGTAGATCTATAAAGGAGCTAATATGGAATGGAAGTGCCTGGCAGGAATCAAGTAGGCCTAGTAATATAATTTCTTAAATAAATAGATCTATATCTAGAATCTAAGTCTATATCAAGATCTAGATCTAGTCCTTTTGTGTTATGATTTTGGAATGATTTTCTGCCAAATAAATTTAGATTCTGATAATCAGTGTTTGTATAATCTACCTTTATCCATTTATAAACCAATAGCTACATTTGTAACAAATGTTTTTTTAAAATTATGATCAGAACTTTATTTAATAAAATGTTTCACAGGGATTAGTTAAAATACCTCACAGCAGCAAAGACCATTCATTTATAAATCTTATTTAATAGATATCACTGCATCAGTTGGTTTTTAACTTTTCAATTTATATAACATGAACTCTAATAAAATGTAATGTGGGCCTATAAAAAAAACAACAACAAACACAAGGCAACAAAACAAAATATAATATCAAAGTATGACAAAACAAAATATAATATCAAAGTATGACAAACAAACTCTAATCAGAGCTCTGAAAGATTTGAGAGTGTTAGATAAAAAACACAAAACACCTCTAAATCAAGAAAACAAAAAAGATGGGCTCGTAAAATGGGCTCGTAAAATGAAATTTCATTTGCCACTCTATTTTTAAATCTTGTTTTGCTATTGCTTTTGCTCATTGAATTTTTTTTGTTTGTTTTGTCTATATGAATGATGATTAATCTTAATTTATACGTTTTGGCAGTCTTATTGTATATTTCATTGCCATTTCAAAAATAAATTTACAGAGGTGTTTTAATAGTTGAAACAGACTTTTTAACATGTTCCCAAGTATCTTGAAAATGAAATGAGCAGATTCTTTCAGAACTAATTTTTCTGACATTTTGTTTATCTTGAAACGTGAAGCTAACTGGGAAACAGTGAGAAGGAGCAAGATTTAAAGAAAACCAAACCAACATCACAAGATAAAGTGCCAACTCTATATGTAAGACAAGGAATTTGACAGTAACAGCATGACGCAATACATATTTGCAAAACGTGGTTACAATGGACTGACGCGAGTCGACATGGAGGATTACTTCGACGACGTTGAGCTGGAGAGTCTGTACCAGTGGATTGATCGAGTACCGCTGAGCAGGCCCAAAAAAAATATCGGGAAAGACTTCTCAGATGGAGGTAAGGTGGATTCATCAGATGAATGTGAGAATGGTTCATCAGATGGATGTGAGAATGGTTCATCAGATGGATGTGAGAATGGTTCATCAGATGGATGTGAGAATGGTTCATCAGATGGATGTGAGAATGGTTCATAAAATGGATGTGAGAATGGTTCATAAAATGGATGTGAGAATGGTTCATCAGATGAATGTGAGAATGGTTCATCAGATGAATGTGAGAATGGTTCATAAAATGGATGTGAGAATGGTTCATTAGATGAATGTGAGAATGGTTCATCAAATGGATGTGAGAATGGTTCATTAAATGGATGTGAGAATGGTTCATCAAATGGATGTGAGAATGGTTTATAAGATGGATGTGAGAATGGTTGATAAAATGGATGTGAGAATGGTTCATAAGATGGATGTGAGAATGGTTCATAAAATGGATATGAGAATGGTTCATCAGATGAATGTGAGAATGGTTCTTCGGATGTGAGAATGGTTCATCAAATGGATGAAAATGGTTCATAAAATGGATGTGAGAATGGTTCATCAGATGAATGTGAGAATGGTTCATCGGATGTGAGAATGGTTCACCAAATGGATGAGAATGGTTCATAAAATGGATGTGAGAATGGTTGATCAGATGGATGTGAGAATGGTTCATTAGATGCATGTGAGAATGGTTCATCAGATGAATATGAGAATGGTTCTTAAAAGGGATGTGAGGATGGTTCATCCAATGGATGTGAGAATGGTTCATCAGATGGATGTGAGAATGGTTCATCAGATGAATGTGAGAACGGTTCATAAAAGGGGTGTGAGAATGATTCATCAGATGAATGTGAGAATGGTTCATCAGATGAATGTGAGAATGGTTCATAAAAAGGATGTGAGAATGGTTCATAAAATGGATGTGAGAATGGTTCATCAGATGGATGTGAGAATGGTTCATAAAAGGGATGTGAGAATGGTTCATCCAATGGATGTGAGAATGGTTCATCAGATGGATGTGAGAATGGTTTATCAGATGAATGTGAAAACGGTTCATTTTAAAGATGAATGTGAGAATGGTTCATTAGATGAATGTGAGAATGGATCATAAAATGGATGTGAGAATGGTTAATATAATGGATGTGAGAATGGTTCATAAAATGGATGTGAGAATGGTTCATAAAATGGATGTGAGAATGGTTCATAAAATGGATGTGAGAATGGTTCATAAATGGATGTGAGAATGGTTCATAAAATGGATGTGAGAATGGTTCATTAAATGGATGTGAGAATGGTTCATTAAATGGATGTGACTGTGAGAATGGTTCATAAAATGGATGTGAGAATGGTTCATAAGATGGATGTGAGAATGGTTCATAAAATGGATGTGAGAATGATTCATAAGATGAATGTGAGAATGGTTCATAAAATGGATGTGAGATGTATGAACGGAAATAAGATGTATACAAAGTTTTATAAATGTGTTGCAGTTCAAAACACAATAGATTCAATTTTCTTTGAGACCATTCTTTAAAAAAAAAGCTGAACAAGATAGGTGCAAGTATGGTCCATTAAATTGAACATGCTATCGTTTATCAAATGTCGATAAGGCCTTCAACATTTGGCATGAAAAAAGGCTTAATGTAAAAATAACGTGTCTCACAATTGAACTAACTCTTTCTGCCTACCTTCTCCTTCTTATACTTCTCACAGTTTCTTCACCCCCTTTTGTCGTCGTCGTCTTCTTCTTCTTCTTCTTCTTCTTCTTCTTCTTCTTCTTCTTCTTCTTCTTCTTCTTCTTCTTCTTCTTCTTCTTCTTCTTCTTCTTCTTCTTCTTCTTCTTCTTCTTCTTCTTCTTCTTCTTCTTCCTCTTTTTCTTCTTCTTCTCCTCCTCCTCCCCCTTCCTCTCTCTTCTTCTTCTTCTTCTTCTTCTTCTTCTTCTTCTTCTTCTTCTTCTTGATCTCCCATACTCCTTCACCTGTGAATCAATTAGGCATTACCTGCGTTTACAATGGTATGTGCATGAGTGAAAACCCATATATAGAGATATTTCTTTCAAAGTGATTTTAGACAACGGGACTCAAGCTTTTTTTTTTTTTGTTGCCAAACAGCGTTTTTGATTTATTAACAATGTAAACCGAAGACCTGGTTAAGTAAATCCCGTATATAAAAAATCTGATACATTGTTGTGCTATTGATATGTGTGCTTTCATTGTATTGCTGTACGTATCGTAAAGGGCAATATTCTAATTATCTTGGTTGGGAGCGCGCGCGGCTTTTTATCTGGTCTAGGGTTGTCTGTGTGATCAGGCGCCCTTTGTCTCTCAGTGTTTGCGGCGCTGCCAATAGAGATCAATAATATCGGATGAAAGGGAAGACCCTGTTTTTCCTCTTTCACATTGTGTTCTGTGGAACAACAGAAACAATTGTCGAACTTGACTCGTCTTGAGTCTTTGTATACGCCGTCGTATCCTAGAAAACGTAACGATAAAGTAGCAGAGGGCTTGTATTTCCTTAACTAAGAATGTGTTCATTTAGAACTATCTTATCAACGTGTAGAATGTTTACGTGTCGCTAGCGACTCGGCATAGTTCGTTGAGAGCAAAACTTTACAGGCGGCCATCTATTGGATTTAAAACGGTTCCACGGGTTTTTCTTTTGTCTACAATTACTATCCCGAATTATTCTAAAGAAACGAACTGACATTGAGGTAGGGTTTTCTCGTTAGGTAAATTGCATAATTGGATTTGGCGAACTGATGACGGAGCCAAGCCTTCAGGGGCGCAAACTGTATTGTAGAGGTTAGGGGTAATGAGTGCATTATTTAATCTTTTTTTAAACATTTATATTATCTAAGAACCGAACACAGTTACTTTTAAAATGTTTTTGCTTTAAGGCAGAGACTCGGAAAAGGTTGTCCTCTTGTCCCGCTCTTGTCATAGAGAGCAAAACCAGGCAAACGCGGCTGCAGAAAAGCTGAAAATTCAATCTAATCACTTACAATAGGAGGGGTGAAGAAGCACGGTTTTAAAATGCATTTGATTATTTCACGGCCCTATAAGTGTCAGAATAATCTCGCCATTGACGCTTGTCACAAACCAAACCGTTGTATTGAAAAGCCCCACCACCACTTTCTCAGAGTCACGCCCTCGGTCTAATGCTATTCCCCTTCCAACAGCTAATCTCCCCGTGGTCTAGATGTAGGTGGCCGATCTTAAGTTTGGCCATGTCAACTCGCTACTGTTTTTACTAATTATTGGGCCAGAGGGAGATTGTTGGAGGCCTCAGCCTGAGTCCACCCTCAGTCCCACTGCCGTGCCAAGCCGTGCATAGCAAAGAAAGTTAAAGGGCTTAACTCAGGAGGCGACCCTACTTAATTTGGCCCGTGACCCCGCGGGCTGGCCGGGTCTGTTTTATTTCTACTAATGTGGCCCCGGGCCACTGGTGTAGCTTATGCACTATAATACAACTTGAAGATATTTAGTCATACACTGTACCTACTTCACAGAATGATTGCCGTTTTTAAGAAACTATCCATACTGAGCAATTGCTGAGCAATCCTGTTTTTTAAATAATTTATTCTGTATGAATTCCCTTAAAGTTATTAAGTTTGGCAACTCCATGGTAAAACAATGAACTCTCATTCTGCCTGATCGAATTTCCCACTGGTTGCTTTGATCATGCATTAGTAATGGTTTGGCCTTTGCGAAAATTCCCGCAAGTGGCTAAATTCACTTGAGTAAATATTATGCTTCATTCTACTGGAGACAGCCCCCGCCCTGGCCTTCGGCTCGGCTTACTTCTTCAAGTAATGTACCGATGTTTTACCGATCTATAGGAGGCTTTTAGTCTTGCCTACTGATCCCAAAATCGATGGCTCTTGATGTAGGTACCTCCTCCAGTGTTCCCCCTCTCTTGTTGAGCTTATTCCTTATTTAGCTCATCGATATAACCGTCCCATAGAGACGGGGTTCTGGGTATAATTATGTCTTACTCCTCGAAAGACTATTTTGGGCAGTGCATACTCTTCAAAGAGGAACTGAAAACCCCCTATTTTGGGCAGTGCATACTCTTCAAAGAGGAACTGAAAACCCCCTCACGTTAATGCTGTAAATAACTTTTCTTTCAGAACCAAGTAGATTGAAAACATTTTAAACAAGTTCCATGTGTACATGAAGATTCAAATTTAACTTCTGCCTACCGTTACGGTAGCTACTTACACCCGATGACTGTTCAACGTCGATTGCTTATTTAATTGAACGAAGGCGCGATCGGTGCGATTGGTGCGCATTTTGTGTTGGTCGTCCTGATTTCAGAACAAAAACTCTGAGGGTCCAAAGACGTTAAGCAATATTTCAAACAGGCCACCACTTGTTAATTTATCCCTCTTTACCAACGTTTTACAGGCAGATAGACCGCCATTCTGATCTTGCAATAGCCACCATTACAACTCAGACATTTTATCAGAACCACGTTATAACTTTGGGAATAAAAAAGTTATTTCAATTTTTATTTTAGAATCGTCTTAACCAGCACCAGTTTTATTGGAATTTCCAATGTAATTAACAAATGAATATTATTAAAAGTTGACAGGTCAGTTTTTCAAAGCACGTGACATAGCCGCGCATGACTTCTCCTATTATTATGCTAGTACTAGTAGTAGTGTTAAAGGCTGCTGTCTTTGAACTGTTTCAACTACAGTGACTTAGTTAGCTTGTGAAATTGAATAGAGCTATTTCATCAAGAAAGCTTGACGAGATTTTTTTTTTCAATTGTTTCATCGAAATTAGTTTGACTGGAGAAATATTGATCTCTAAACCAAAGTAGAGAATGAATGATTTCTGTCAAACCCATGCTCTGTTGGTTCTGCGTTATTGTGCTGGTTGGATATTTCCTATTTTCCAGTTATTCTACTAATTTCCTGCATTTATGTAACAGTAAATGAGCGTAACGTTGTCTTTGAAAGTTTTAATGGCTAATTGAGATGCATTTCTCGAGGTGATTGGGCCTGAGTTGTTACAGACCATAATGGCAATAGGTTCAGCTATACGTGTTTCCTCTGACACAGTGCGCTCCTCGTTAACGATTATGTACACTGAAATAGTCGTTTCATGGCGACGTTCTATGTACACGCTTCTTTCATTTATATAACTATTCACTCACCATTACCACATCAAATATCGGAAATTAATCTTGTATTTTAAAATGTGTGATGGGCCCTTTTTATATTGCTTATTTCTATTTAACAAATAAAAAAAAAAGATTAACTGCAACTTTATGATTTTTACACGTAGGCCTTTATAAGTGTAACGTGTTTTTGCCTCTGCCTTTATAACTTACTTCTTCTTTATACTTTTCTACCTTTGATGAAAAAGACCGAGCCATCTATCATACGAAGGGCGGTTTGTTTGGAAAGAATGGTTTGGCAAATTTTGAGTGCGTACAATCTTTCCAAAAATTAGGATAAAATTGTTCAATGTTCAAGTTATCTCAAACCAACCTCTCCGCAACTTTTCTGCTCTTGTTTCTGTGTTTAACGCGCCAATTATATTGGTTTAGTATTGTGCCATGTACTGAATGTAGACAGGAGCACGTTATGTTTCTTCATGCTGATAGAACAGTAAAATGTATCAGACATAATACCACTTCAATGTATGCCGCGTACCAAGAAACGGACGGGCGTGGGACGAGGTGGCTCAGTGATAGAGCGCGTGACCTCTGTTCGGAAAGTCTACCTCAATCTATGACTGTTGTAAAACCCACCCCGGTTTGCTGATTTGGACAATGTATTGTCATTTCTGTGTGCCTTTTGCTGATCGTCTGTAGTGACTAAATCATCTTCTTCTTATTCCTTTATCGATCGAGTTGTTAGTGTTACAAACATCGGCCCTCCCTTGCCCTCCATCTCTCTCTGCCATCAGTTGCCTTGATGAAGACATTGTTTTTTCCCTCGTGGTATAACTGTTCAGGCAGTGTGTACATTGAGTGCGTGGCCTTCCTCTGTCTTTCACCCCCTATATCAGCTAGACAGGAAAGTCAGTTTAACCCTATTGGCGACCATATTGTTCATTTGACCGATTGTATGTGACCAAAGTATTGAACAAGAGAGACATCATATGTCTTTTTCCATTTTATCAGTTTGGTTTATATGCCTAACAAATTCTGTCTTTCTATAATTGTTTTGAGTGATAATTATTTTTACCCCGAGGAATCCATTACATCTTCTTTTGTTTTCTTTTCGTTACGTGTCACGTTTATGATTCTTCTGATATACCTCATGTCGGTATTCTTACTCATTATAGAAGTATGAATCACCTTTTTAAAAAATGTTTTTAGCGTTGCATATGCAGCTTAGGATAGCTAGACATTCTCATTTTTACTTCTGCCACACATTTTGCTCCTTAAGTTATTGTCAAGCACATGAGTTTGATTCATACAACCTGAAGATGAATTACCCGACATTTTTTCTATGCAATAGTTAGTTTCTTTGCATCTTCACAAACTTCACGAAAACGGGCAATAAAAAAAGTATTGATTTGCAAAAGGACTTGATTTTACTTTTCCATGGTAGAATATAAGCTCACGCCGATCCGAGTAGTAAGTAAGATGTACAAGGAACAAAATGGTCAGACCTCTAACCCGCCCTTACTGCAAAGATTAGTGCTTGGA
Source organism: Elysia chlorotica (assembly GCA_003991915.1). Taxonomy (NCBI): domain Eukaryota; kingdom Metazoa; phylum Mollusca; class Gastropoda; family Plakobranchidae; genus Elysia; species Elysia chlorotica. The sequence continues at coordinate 284,485 of RQTK01000218.1, read as the reverse complement.
CCCTAAACAGTCGCTACTCTAAGTGTGTCGGTTCAAGCCACAACTGTTGAAAGCGTGTTGCCTTTCTGTATTTCCCAGCACTCTAGTCGCGGCGGTCGGATTGGTGCTAGTACCACTGAGTGACAGGCCGTGATAAGAAAGTCCGATTTATTAAATCGCGGCCGCTTGTGCCTTCTACTACAGAGCCACCGATAACTAGTTTCGCCTGTCTCAGCTAATTCCCAACGCCTTACTTCCTTTGTCACTACATACAGGGACAATCTGCTGGGATGAGCAGTGGCTCACAAATGCACAAATCCCCTGGCAATACCTTGACCGCGACAGGCATGATTGTAGTGACTATTCAAGCTGATCTGCTGAATATGAAATGGGGAGATGGGGAAGTGTGTGTGTGTGGTGGGGGGGGGGGGGGGGTGGGGGTTGGGGGGGGGGGGGGGGGGGGGGGGGCAAATTGACGCAAGTTGTAGAGAGTTGGTCTACGAATCGTGAGGGAAGTTCGTGGTTCGAAACGCACAATCGATCAAGAATTTATTTGCCCGATTTTGTTTTCTACGGTTGAGTCGGTGTCGGTTTAAAGTGACCGGTTGAGACAGGGGTCATGGTATTTCCGCAATGTCTCTGTGTTTTAGTCCATACAATTGTGAGGCGTTAGTCCTAGGAACCGTGCACATTTTACCCGTCTAAAGTTGACGTTGGCGCTAAGCAACAAAAACAGAAACTCCCTAATCACGCCCGGCCTCTTGCTGTTCCCCTGTTGTCCTGGACCTGTGTGGTTCACGTCTTGATGCCACGCTGGCCAGTCCTCGAGCACGTTCTGGCAGGTTGGTTGGTTGGGCTAGTTTAACGTCCAACAGCAGCACTATATAGGCTATATTGTGGACGGGCCCCAAGACGGACGCAGGTTCTTGCAGTCCTAAACAATGTCTTGCTTATTTGCTCTCCACATCGCCGTAAGTGTCAGGCTGTCAGGCAGAGTGTGTAGCACTGAGCTCTTCCCGATCTGTGCCCTCAGTAAGTGCTCTATGTGGATGGTGTACTATCTCATTGATAAACTACTGCAGGTTCGAGTATTTTAGGAATCGGATGGAACATCCTACAACGGAGGTGGCGTGTTTCTCTCCAGAGCTTTGCACTGACTTTCAGTGCGTGCGGTTGTATCCCGTTCATAACCAAAATAAACCATTCGTATCGTTCCTCAGTACTTTGATGTTCTAAGTTTGTTCGTTTCTCAGCAAGTCATTAACTTTACATTCCAAAGATCAATCAACATTACTCACACGAAGAAAAGATAAAATAGAATCTCTCAGATTAGGGACAGAAACGGGTCCCTATGCATAACAAGGGCAATACTGATCTGTTTTATTTTAAATTAGTATCATTGTTAGGACAGAGTAATACTCAGTATTTTTCGTTTGGCACACAAAGCCTATTAGACTACTGTCCTAAATATACCTAATATTTTAATGACATAGGTCACTTCGGTTCTAAATTTTCGGTAACCATTTCAAGTTGACAAGTATTTGAATAAGATAAGATAAGATAAGCCTTTAGTATCCCATAGGAAAATTTTTATTGGTCGTACAATAATACATTTGATTCAATATCACAACACCAGTTGTACTTGTGTGAGATAATAATGATAATAAAATAAAATAAGCATTTTACATTCACATTTAAAATTATTGAACTTGTACACTACCAACCATGCATAATTCTTATTTAAAGACACGTACCTCTTCACGCATATACAAGAATACACATACCACTGCATACAACCACAAGTTCTCTAAGTCTGGCGTTGAGTTGAGTTGGTCCAAGTGAATTATACCTTTGAAAAGATAAAAAAAAGTTTTCTCATTTCTCATTATCGAAATGTAGGCTGGGTAGGCTGAGCAAAAATTCCTGTCTGAGTGTCAACCTGAACTAACTCTCGTGATGATTTATGCGAGATAGATCACTGTTACACTTATTGCGCTAAAATGTGTTCACTCTAATCATTTCGGTGACTTGGGGGGGGGGGGGTCTAGGGGTAGAACATCGGCTTCCGACGCAAAAGGTCCTGAGTTCAAATCCTTACTGTTGCGTTCCCTACTGGTTGGGTCGGTGTCAGTATAATGTGACCGGCTGAGACTGGAGTCATGGTATCCCCGCCCTGTCTCCTGTGTTGCAGCACATACAATTGTCAGACGTCCGTCTTGGGGCCCGTCAACAATATAGCCTATATAGTGCTGCTATTGGACGTTAAAACCAACCCAACCCAACTCGGTGACTTGGTCTGTTCTCAAGGAGGCCTCGCTGGTTAGCCATTCTTGTCTACAGACTGAATGGGGCTTCCAAAAATAACAGGCAGAGCCATCAAATTGTCTCTAGTGAACACGTCTTTGCATAACAACGGTAATATTGATCTTTTTTCGTTCAATAAGTATCATAGTTAGAACAGAATGATACTCAATGAGTATTTTTGTTCAACCCACAAGCCTACTAGATTAAAAACCTGAACTGCCCTGACGTTGCCTAACATTTTAATGATATATAGCTTACTTTGGTCCTAAATGCAAATGTTTATTTATTTCGATGATTCTGAAGCCTTGCTCCAAACACAAGCCATAAAGGGTCATCACCGCCATGTTGATGATGGGGCCTCTGTAGCCCTCTAGATTTATCAAACAAGGATGACTATTCCGGGGATCTGTGTTAATAAACGTGGCATGCGAGAAATCATTATAACATGACACGATCTTACATTCCTGGCTATAAATTAGTATTAGATGGACATCACTCGTGGAAACACTATTTCGGAAATGTCGTGTAAAGAACATTTTAAGCACCCTTTTATTATTAAGATTTAATCTGGTCAAAGATTTTGGGGTTTTTTTTTCTTCTTTTTTTTGATATTGGTAATTTTTAACTGATCAATCCGTTGAGCAATCAGGCGTTTTGTAGTTGATTCATCCATGTCTGTTTCCACCTGCATTTTCCCTTCTTATTCTCCCTATTCTTTTGCGCAAAATAAACGATTTTTCAAAACAGCCTCAAATGCAGTCTAAGTATAGTTGTCCAAACTCTATGAATTAATGCATGACCTTGACCCCCCCCCCCCCCTCTAGTGCTGGTGGGCGAGATCATCAAGCACTACTTCCCGCGCCTGGTGGACCTGCACAACTACACGCCGGCCGCCGCCACCAAGCAGAAGATGGAGAACTGGTTCCTCCTCAACAGGTAGGCAAGGCTAGCTCTGGGTTTGGCTTGTTGGTCCCTCCTCAACAGGTAGGCAAGGCTGGCTCTGGGTTTGGCTTGGTTCCTCCTCAACAGGTAGGCAAGGCTAGCTCTGGGTTTGGCTTGTTGGTTCCTCCTCAACAGGTAGGCAAGGCTGGCTCTGGGTTTGGCTTGGTTCCTCCTCAACAGGTAGGCAAGGCTGGCTCGTCTGGGTTTGGCTTGGTTCCTTATAGTCCAACATGAGTAACTAGACTAGCTCGTCTGGGTTTGGCTTGGTTCCTCCTCAACAAGTGAGCAACTAGACTAGCTCGTCTGGGTTTGGCTTGGTTCCTTATAGTCCAACGTGAGCAAATAGACTACAAAAACATCAATCATTACTCCATCACTACCCATGTAGTGCTCTTATAGACACAAGACACATATCTTTAAATCTTTAGATATTTCTAATAGTTTTGAAAAAATTCCGACTTCTAGCTTACATAATCATTAACATTAATCAGCCCTTCTCTTCAAAGATGGACCGACTTTGGGCATATTCTCGAACTTTCCAGAATCTAAGCTGAACCATGAACACTACTCACTGCCTGTCTGCACTGTAGAGTAAACAATGTCACATCACAACCAGATTCTGAGGATTGTTTGCTACTCCCCCCAGTCCCCCACCCCCACATCACAACCAAATTCTATGGATTGCAGGCGAGTCCTGCGCCGGCTGGAGCTGGACCTGTCGGACGATGTGATCCGAGCGCTGTCCAACTGCAAGCAGCGCGTGGTGGAGAAGGTCCTCATGATGCTCCGCGTGCAGATCGACAAGTTCATCGAACGGTCCAACCGACTGCGCCTCAAGACCATGCAGCTCCACAGCGCGCTGGGACTCAAGCCTGACATGACCGAGCCCGACGGAGACCTCAGTAGGATGGGTTGATTGTGGTCAAATAAGATTTGAGTTAGGAGTGGAGACCTCAGTACGATGGGTTGATTGTGGTCAAATAAGATTTCAGTTAGGAGTGGAGACCTCAGTACGATGGGTTGATTGTGGTCAAATAAGATTTCAGTTAGGAGTGGAGACCTCAGTACGATGGGTTGATTGTGGTCAAATAAGATTTCAGTTAGGAGTGGAGACCTCAGTACGATGGGTTGATTGTGGTCAAATAAGATTTCAGTTAGGAGTGGAGACCTCAGTACGATGGGTTGATTGTGGTCAAATAAGATTTCAGTTAGGAGTGGAGACCTCAGTACGATGGGTTGATTGTGGTCAAATAAGATTTGAGTTAGGAGTGGAGACCTCTAGTAGAATGGGTTGATTGTGTTCAAATAAGATTTCAGTTAGGAGTGGAGACCTCAGTACGATGGGTTGATTGTGGTCAAATAAGATTTGAGTTAGGAGTGGAGACCTCAGTAGGATGGGTTTATTGTGGTCAAATAAGATTTGAGTTAGGCTAAATATTAATTTGATATCTTTGTTGTGAGAGGGTACATAAAACATGTATCTCAAACTTATTGTAAATTTGAAGTAGTTCAAGTGTAGTGGAAATGTTTTATTTGGAGCCAGTATTTTGCACATTTGGTTTTTTTTTAATGAATAGCAAGAAACAGTACATAGGGAATGTCTTCTTTTTTTTTCTCTATAGTTTGATGTTTAAAACTGCTTTTGTTTTAATGTTTGCTGCTTTTAGTTTCAGCCAGTCCCAAGCCAACCACTGTGACTGGAACAGAGATAGTGCCTTACCACCAAGGAAAAGCTGGCATGAAATCACCAAGAGCTTCATCCATTATTGGCGGAGTGCCTCATGGCCATCCGCTTAGAACGTGAGTTTTATTTACTCAATACTAATAACGAGGAAATCAGTGAAGATTGCAATTCCAGTGCCTTAATATCTTTTAAAAATTTCTACAAAAATGTCTTACCTACATAATTGTATTTTGTAATCGTTAAGTTTAGGTTCATGGACATCAGTAACTAACTCCTATAATGTTTTATAAGGAAAAATCAATATATTATTTTTTTTAATGCTTCTATAATATCTTCATTTCTCTTATATTCATTCAACAAAGGAAATACCATACATTTTTTACATTATTTAAGGTTACACTATATCAGAAGTTTCAATGCAACAAACCACTACATACTTTCTATTTTCTCTTCACATTTTCAGTTTTTTCTACAGCATAATGTTTCTGTTCACATTTTTGGTTGTTTAAAACCAGTTCTATAGTTTCAATGAAAATGTACTGATCTCCAAATTATATAAAACAGTGTCCACTATTGTGGTCCCCTCAATTCGAAAAAATGTATGTCAAGTCATTCAAGGCTGTAGCTACAACAAACTAGGCCAAGCGTGGGTCGTCATTCACATATGACAAAGTACGCGGTTCTGGTATAAACAACCCAGGCAGCACAGATGCCGGCCAAAGCATGTGATACCAGGAGATCAAGGTCAATGGTCAGCGGAAAACCGATCTTCGTACATACACACGAAGCTAGAGTCTGGCTTAACCAGCTATCTAGTTCAAAGCTTATTGCATAAACCAATTTTATTGTGACCTTATTTTATTACTATCTGAGACTAAATATACTACTGGGGTCTATACTTATAAAGGCATTCTAGAGAAAGTGTGGTTAAGGTTTTAAATCGAGAGCTGGAAAACAATGGCGGTCGTCCAACACAGATCAAATTTTGCCTCCTGTCGCAAAACACAGATTGTCGATCTGTCATCGGAAGTTGTTATACATCATGCAAATCCTGTGTATCTCAAGGAAAGAAAACACCACTAAAAATGAATCTCTGCATATTGTCTGTGTCTGACTTGGATGGATGTATGAGTTGGTATAGTCACTCCCTAAAGTCATTACAGTTGCCATTCTTTATCTACTAGGTTTGTCACTGACATTCATTTATTTCTGTTATCTATTGTCTTAATGAAAAGACAAGTAGCTTTTTTTTGTATTTGGTCCGACTATCTGTTTATTTTTTGCATGGTCATCCTTTGCTTTTCATTTCCTCTATATTTCCACGTATGTTTTTTTTTTCTTTTTATTACGGAACCAAATTTTTAAAAGCCTTTTTTCTGATTCCGTTCTACCAGATCCTATGCAGCACGGCCAGCTGTTTTGACTGTGGCCCCGATCTCAGACAATGTTTCTAAAGCTATGCTGGAAGAAAAGGAGCTTGAGTGTATGGCTAAAGATGAGACAATTCAGGTAAACCGTGATATGGTTGTCTCATATGTATTTTTTGTTTTGCTATTTTTATTTTTAAGAGCTTGAAATTCTCTGTTATTTGGTCTTGCTTTGTTTTCAATATTTACTTACTATTAATATCATATAACCAATATATGCAGAGAAAGTTCAAAGTTTGTCAAAATTTTGGGTTACCACTATTATATTTTTACAAACAGCATGAATAGTGACTAAATGTTTGCAGATTTGTTTAAGAAAATTGCTATATTCTACCCACTTTTTTTTTCTTCTTCAAATTAGCTACATTGTGTGCAACGAAGATAATATTTGGAACACAATCTCATGTACACTTTCAGACAAAGAAAAAAAAAGAAGATTGATACAGAGAGTAGAAGCTACCTGCCAATTAAACAATTAGAAATCATAATTTGATTCTTCAACGTACCAATGTTTCATGAACTCTCACATCTTTCTAAAGATTGAGCTCACATTTAGCACATACTGTTACTTATTGAAAGCAGATTTTTAGAAGTATTTTTTAAGAGTTTTTACATTTAAAAACATTTTTTCAATAATTGTGGAACTTTCTAAATGGGTGATAGGCATAATCCATCCTTATTCAGAAAAAAGTCTTAAATTTCATAAGCCTAGGCAGTTAGAGTGTTATTATTTAGAATCACCAAGTTAGTTGTAATATTTTGAAAAAACTTGTATAAACTGAGCTTCAGGGAAATCAAACCACATGTTCTGGTATACATTATATTAAACTGCAGGGAATGATATACTTTTATTTTCCAGCATATAAGATAATATAAGATAAGCCTTCATTATCCCATCGGGACATTTTTCTTGGTCGTACAATGGTACATTGAAACACATACCTCTTTAGGCATGTCCAAGAATACACATACCCCTACATACACAAGTCCTCTAAGTATGGCGTTGAGTTGATTTGGTCCAATGCCCAGTGTCAGCACTACATAGGCTAGATTGTGGACAGACCCTGAGACTGACGTCTGACAATGTTATGTGCCGCCACAAACACAACAGGGCGGGCATGCAGGGGACTAAAACGGACAAACAAGTGTGCCGACCATGGGACTCGAACTGTTGACCTCCCTTGTTTCATTATTCACTATGAAGAGGTAACATACATGTCTTTGAAAGGGGTTAGTTCACAGCCAATAATTTGGGAAGCTTTCTTTCTTTTTTGTCTACTCTTTGAGAGTGGTTTTTGATAGTTTTCCTTCAAAACTTCGAATTCCAAAAGATATTAAACTTTGGGTACAGGAGACATAAAAAATGTAGTGGATATTGAAAGACTTTAATTTCCTTAAAAAGTACAACCGTTGGTTAGCTTTTTTAATCAGGGTTTTAATATGTGTGTTAAAAGAAAGTTTACAATCAATGGTGAGGCCGAGATATTTGTATGTATCAACAACTTCAACTTGCACGTTTTTTTATTATTTAGCGTTGTTAAAGCAGGTGCCTTGTGTCGTCTAAAATGAAAAATTATTTCTTTTGTTTTATTAATGTTTAAATTTAAGAAGTTAACCTCGCACCATGACACAAGTTTGTTAATTTCTTCAAGGTAAAAATCTTTTCTGTCTGTTATTGTTTTGATAAGGCATGGATCGTCTGCAAATTTAATTAATTGTGTGTTTGTGCCTTTTGTCTGGTAGTCATTGGTGCAGGCAGTGTATAAAATTGGCAAAAGCACACAGCCCTGCAGTGCTCCTGTGTTTGAATTGTTAGTATTGGATATAATACCATTTACATTAACATATTGCGGTCTCACTACTATAAGGTATTAAAGAATCCAGGCGATAACACTGACATCAACATGCAAGTCATACAATCTCTTGATCATAAGATGGGGCTGGATAGTATTAAAAGCAGACGATGTTTAAGGACACTATTTAAAAACGGTAACACAGCATCTTCAATATTTTTTCTTTCTTTATAGGCAAACTGAAAAATATCAAGATGTTCATTTGTAGCTGTTAAGACATATATCAATACCAGTTTTTCAAAACATTTAAAAACAATAGATGTAAGAGCAACAGGATCTAGATTGGTCAGTTGTATGACACATGCTTTTCCGAAATTTTCCACACTGTTGGTATTTTGTCTTTTTGCAATGACAGATTGAAAATACCGCTTCTAACTGCTGGCGACACAGCTTTTGTTTACACTTAAGTTTTTGAACTGACACGCCACTGACTCTTCTTCGAGTTTCACACACCCTCTTGACTCATTCATAATCTGCGCTCTTAACTCCTAATGCTCTTTACAGAAATCTTGACAATCAAAACAACAGTAAAATGTGTTCAATTAATCTGCAAATGATCTTTCGTTTTGTACTACCAAGGTATCTTTAACAGGGCTGTAGCCAGTCATAGTTTTAATGTGCTCCTCATATGTTTCATATTATTTTCCTTGAAGTTACTATTAATCTTTTCTTTATAATTATATTTATTTTTTACATTCTCTTGTCTTTAACTTTATCCTTTTTACAATATCTTTAATTTCATTGTTGTTTTTATTTTTAAAAACTAACCTCTTTTCTGTTACTAGTTCTTTAAATTCCCTACTCATCCATGATTTGTTATTTGTGAATATCTTCATTGTTTTCTTTGTCAGAACATTTCCTTCACATAAAGAAATATAACAATTAATTATGTCTGTTAGTTCATTTTTATCATCACACGAGTCTTTGAAAACGTCCCAGTCTGTACAGTATTTTCGAAAGATGAACGAAGTTTCGCTTTTTCTTTCCTCAGACCATTCTTCGATATTTAGGGTGGTGGGTTCCTTGGTCTTGAGGACAGGTCAATATTTAGGAATAAGGTAGACGTTGTTGTGGTCAGACGCTCCCAACGGTGGCAGTGGGATGGACGTGTAAGCGTCTGGGATGTTACCATAATACAGGTCTAAAATCGTCTTCCTTCTTGTTGCACACGTGACATATTGTTGGTAGTGGGGCAGGGCGGTATGTAGAAGACATAACTTAAGCAAATCCGTTGATTGATGGTATATGGTTATCGAATAACCATATTTCCTATTTTCTATAACCTGTTACTCTTAGTTCAATATCATCTTTTAGAATTTCTATTTCAGCTTGGGATACAGAAAAGGGTGCACAAATTTAGTGAAAATTTCATATTCCCCAAATACACCCAAAAATCTGCCTTTCAAGAATAAATATTTCTGTTCCAATAGCATCAGTGTTGAATTTGAAACTGTTCCTCAGATTCTGAATGCCAAGTTAAAGAGGATGGAGCAGCTGCTGCACCTCAAGGACATCCGCATAGAAGACCTGGAGAGCCGGATGAACCACATCCAGGCCCTCAAACTCGCTCACTTCACTGACAGTCATAAGTATAGTGACCATCATAAACTGAATTAATATAGGTACTCAAGTTGGCTCAGTTTTTCTTTCTTTTTTCAATGGAAGTAAAGTTATCTTACCTTATTTTATCTTCACAAACAGTGATAAAATGAATTAGTATAAATACTCAAGTCGGCTCATTTGATTGATAATCATAAAATGAATAAGTATAGATATTCACTCAAGTTAGATCAGTTCACTGACAATCATTAACTCAATCAGTATAGGTACAACCTCATGTTGATTTGGTTCACAGACAATCATAAAGATGAAAACTTCACGAAGACCGAGTATTGTTGTTAGTCTGTGCTAATGCACTTTGAAAAAAAGTTATTTCTACAGCTTCATTGTAACATGGATATTCTTCTATCACTGTCAAAATGAGATGAATATATTATGTTACAGATATGCCTCATTGTTAAGAAGTCCATTGAAATGTATATCTTTGTTTCTATACTGATGCATGTTATTATTTTTAAAACAATTTCAAAGTCTTTTCTATTATATAACTCAAGTTTAGAATATTTTTCAAAAGATTTCTAAATGCTGAATCAGAGCATCTTCTAATATTTGCTGCTTTGCACCATTTCGCAAATTATAATTATTAGGGCCATATATTTTTCTACTTCAGTATCGAATTCTTTTCCAGCCATATTACTGATATATTCCTCTTAGGAAAAGACAATTAGTTTGTATGGTTAAGATTCAAAAACCGCCAAGAGTGAAAGTGAAAGTAGGCCTACAGTGCACCTGCTCTCCAAACTTCTCTGAGGGCCATATTAAATAGGAGATAAGTTTACAAAATTTCTTCAGCTTCAGGGGGCCCTTGACCCGCAGACTCCCATGCTAAAAATCAGTGGATATCATCGGACTTGAGTGGCAGCCCTGTAAATTTTACTGATAAATTTTTACCAAAAATTTGGTAATTTCGTTTTTACTCAGTGACTGTTTGATTGTGTACTGCCCATAACTGGGCCATGTTGACTGATAAAGGAGGGGAGGAAGGAGGCAGGATGGCCCTCCAAATTTGTAAGCATAAAACAATAACGTTTTAGACAAATTGCCCAAATACGTAATTATTGTATTTTGCAAATATTAGACTTTGCTTGACAGTCTTTTTTTTGCTGCAGGGTAATTAGTAAAAACTATATGAACTTAATTGTAGGCGTAGGAGTTAGGAACTAAGATCTGTTTCAATTTTTTAATTAATAAATATAATAAATAAGATTATTATGCAAAGATTAATGTTGAAATAAAACATTGGTGTGTGTGTGTGGCGGGGGGGGGGGGGGGGCAGGTTAAATGCATGATTTAATGTAAAATAAACTTATAGTCAATAGGTTAATAGTGTTTTGTACAATATGCCTACATTTATAAATAATGCGCATCTCAATTATTAAAGACGAGTGAGCTAATCCATTTTTTAATAAATCATGTACATATTTGCTATGCATTTAATAGCTCAATATTTATGATAATATGATTGTAACAAAAGCATTCACTAAACAATAATAACAGCTTGTCAATAAAAGCATTCCCTGTGATAAAAAAATAAGATAAATATCTTATTTCATGTTGAAATTGTATTTGTTCTCCAGTGTATTTATGTCGAGTGAGTTGCATTAACTTTGTTGCATTTCTGCCTTTTTAACATATGAGTGTATAATTTTTTGTTAAAGGCATGTCTTGTTTAAAGTCAATGTCCAGACATTGCGTTTTATTTCTTCAGAAATTGTTTCAATATTAATTGCCATATTTGTTTGTTTTATCATTCACCTGTCGTTTTATGCACAAGGCTTTTTTTTATTTGTATCTTTTGCATTTACATACACTATGAAAATACCTAAAATAGATCTAGGTTTTCCAGTAATAAATGTTTATTGACAGTAGAGGAAAAAAAATCTTGTACATTATAATAGATCCTTTCAGAATGTGTCAAATGTTTTTTTTTCTCCCTAAATTGACCAAACAATTGTTTGTTATAGGATACTTCTACAGTATGATCATGCAAGCATATAATTAACAGTACCCTTTTATATGGTTGAGGAACTCAATCATGTGATCTTGTTTTTGACTATTGGACGGAGTTATCAGGAAGTTAAAAATGGCCTGAGATACAAAAGCTCCTATCGCCAAATTCAGATTTATGATTGTATAAAATGCTGTCTAGATTTTTTATCTGTTTACAATGCCTAGAATCTCAATAAAACTTCCCACTCCACTAACTTCCAACTTAAAATTTTATTTGCTTTTATTATTTATTTTTATTTATTGTGTAGGCCCTTCAATTATTTCAATTTAATACACAAAACAAGATTTATTATTTAGTTAATTTCATTATTAAATATTCAATTTTAGCTTAAACCTTAAAGTTTAATGAGAATTTAAAAGTTGTATTATTATCTGTAACATTTGTTTAAGGAACTGAAGCATGTAATAATGTTGTAACCATCAGAAGAAGCTTGAAAACGCCTGAGTTGAAATCTCCAATCGTCAAATATTGTTTAAATACTTTCTCTTTTTTTTTTTATCGATTTACATTTACTGGAATCTCAAAAAAGCTCCCAATTTCACTAACTGCCAAATAAACAATGGTTTTATGCGTTTTAAAAACCGATCTTATTTTTTATTATTTTTATAACCTTTAGTGCAACTGAATAATTAAAAAACCCACCATAATTGACCCACTTCATTTCATAACTAAAATCCTATTTTGACTCTAAATGTCATATAAAAAAACAACAACAATGAAAAAACGGTAGGCCTAATGTTAGACATGTAACATTTTCAATTCTTACTTAAAAAGAAAGGTTCACTCTCCAGATAGGGAAAGACATGGGTGATGTTAACAAAAGCAATTTACAAGTTATAGAACCGCTGTAACATGTACAGTTGTTAAGCATAATTATTGTTTTATCAAGGTTTTGTCGCCCATGAAACTGAGCATTCCTTGTATGAACCACACTGTAGTTGCTGTGGTATGTTTCTCTAGCTGTTTGTCCATGTCAAAGTCTTGCAGCTGTACATAAGAACTGAATGTACGTAGCCCTTGAACATTCTTTGTTTCACACTGAGGGATCATCATCATCATCATCATCGGTATTTTGATTAACGTGCAGGCACTGGGGCAACATCCACATCAGTGGACCCCCTTCCAGGTAGCTGGCTTGCTGCACGCATGGCTGATCTCACACCAGATCTCCAGGTGTTTCTGTCATGAGGGTCAGTTGTTGAGAGTTTCCAGTCTTTCCGATCCCTCTCTGTCACCTGCTTCCATGTCATTCTGGGTCTCCCTTTTCCACGACTTCCTGTTACTTGCATGTCCAATGCTGTCTTGATAGCTCCGCTTGACCGTTCCACGTGGCCATACCACCGGAGTCTTCTCTCCTTCAGAATGAGGTTCAGGTCCTCAAGGCCAAGAAGCGTCAATAGCTCATTTGACCTGGTGGTGGCCACATCTTCTGGCTTCACATTGCAGATCTGTCTGTTGTGGTTGCAAGGTCACAGCCACCAGCTGCCGAGAGCATATCTCCCAGGTAGCAGAAAGAAGCTACGACATCCAGCTTGTCGGATCCCACCTGGACTTCGCTCTGTGGTCTGCCATCGATTGGTCTCGCAGTTCCCTGGCATCGACTGCACTGGAAATCTGAGTCCTTCGTCAGGTGTTTCAGCCCGCTGCATTTCTTGTGTACCCACTTCTTGCAGCCTTTGCAGAAAATGCTGTTGCTACCTACACCAGTACAGCAGACAGCACAGGGGAACTCGCCTGAGTTCTGGAGAAGATCCAGGTTATTACCGCAGATCATGATCTTGGTCTTCCTTGCATTCAGTGATAGTTTGCTATTATCAGTCATAACATTTTTCATTTTCCTTTTCTTGTCTATACATGACTGTCTATTTCTGTGTAGGTCCTAGATCCTATTTAAATTGTTCAACCTGCTGTAACAGGCAAGTCCCAACTGTGCATGAGGGGATAATCGCCCGGACCACCATCGCCCGGACACCATCATTGTTTGGGCTTTCTTTTCGTTTACACTGAGTCACATTTGCTCTCATTCTTTCACGTTATAAAGTAACATTTGAAGAGTTCTGTGCTCTAGTCCCACACTGATGGTCTCGTTGTCCATTCTGGATGAGTCCTTATCAGAATGTTGCCGACAAAACCTGAATACTACTACTGCTGCTGCTACTGCTGCTGCTGCTACTACTACTACTACTACTACTACTACTACTACTACTACTACTACTACTACTACTACTACTACTACTACTACTACTACTACTACTTGCTTCTGGTTCTGTGCCTTACAAGCATGTTAAACTGTTTAACCCAGGATGTGTTTAACCATGTGTTTACCAAGACTCTTGAAATACATACATAGCTCAGGTATTAACCATAAAACTTAAAAGGTGCTCCGCCATTCTGAGTATTCACTGACTTTCTGCAGTTGCCAGAAATTGTCATAGCCCGCTGACCCACATAATTAATAGCTTTAGGAAAGAGGACATTAAAACACCTGATGTGATGTTTACCTCAATAGCAATTTGATAAAAATACACAAAAACCAAGCCTGGAAATTCTACCCGTTTCAAACTGTGATCAGCTGTTTGCAACCGCCACATCTCTTATTTGAATTTACCGCAAACTAACAAAAACTGTTACACACGCATTACAGTATAAAACATGATGTTTACCTGTAAAAAACATAAAGCATTAAGAAAAACAGTTGAAATGATAAATGAGAATTGATTTCTGATATTTAGCTTGAGATGAAGTTCAACCAAATGTTCTTTCCTGGCTCCATCCCCCAAAATCTGAGCACAGACTTCACACGATGAGGGGATTTAGACGTCGATAGCCGATTGTTACTCATTCAATAGTTTTGAAAGAATGAGCAAGCCCCTCTGTCTCTCTGTCTGTCTGTCTGTCTCTCTCTCTCTCTCTCTCTCTCTCTCCTCTCTCTCTCTCTCTCTCTCTCTCTCTCTCTCTCTCTCTCTCTCTCTCTCTCTCTCTCTCTCTCTCTCTCTCTCTCTCTCTCTCTCTCTCTCTCTCTCTCTCTCTCTCTTTCTCCGACCCTTCCCCCTCCCTCATTTATAGCGACGTGCTTTTGTTGGTAAGTGTAATCTTGAACAAAATAATTTAAAAAAATGTCCATCTCATACTGAAGGTCAGCTGTCAAGCGTAGAGATGTCACTCTAGGCGTAACAATGTAACTCAGCCTCGCTCAGCCAACTCAAGTTCAGCAGGCCCACACGGTACGCGTGTTTACGTCGGCAAAGCGGCCTTCTTTCAGGGTGTTTTCTTCTGTTTTTCGTTTGATTTGGATGCCTGCCGATAATATAAAACATAAAACGCAAAAAAAAAAAAAAAAAAAAAAAAAACTACCACAAAGAAAAAACAGAAAAAAAAGTCTTTGCTATTTCCATTACACAACATGTAACTTGTAAGATTTCGAACAGCCTCACAGAAAGCGACCTTGGACAATCCGAGTTGTTTATGGTGTACGCCTGTCAAGTCCATGTGAAAGCACACCATGTCTGTGCATGAGTAGAGAGGATCCCGCGAGCCCGAGCCCCCAGATCTCTGACAGGCGACCTCAAGTATTTCTTCCCTCTCACATAGACCGCGTTTACGGAAAAAATAGAATCTTTAGGATTGAAAGAATGATACTGAACAAAAGAAACAACCCTCCCCCCTTTGGAGTGCTTCCGCCATAAGACTTCACATTTTAAACCTTTAAATAAATATGCTCTTGGATCAGACATGGAAAAAATTATCATTGGCACGCTCTATCTTGACAAAAAGTAAAAAGAATAAAATATATGTGCGACTTATACAAAACACTCTTAATCTTATTGATAAGAAAGTGTTGATAACGATAACTGTTAGAGTGTTAGCCAGGCCGACTCCATGAGCCAATGTCAGCCTCTCCCAGGTCATTGTCATTGTTTAAGGAACACTTGACTGTCACCGAACTGAGCTCATTCGCTGACGAGAAGTGCATTGTATACAGCGGCGCAGACACACGTTTATTCACATTCAGACAGACAGACAGACAGACACACACACACACACACAAGGCTATAGAAACTCAGTGATATTAGACAGACACACACATACACAAGGCTATAGAAACTCAGTGATATGTACAGACAGACAGACACACACACACACACACATTAAATACAAGGCCATAGAAACTCAGTGATATGTTCAGAGCATGCCCGCCTCTAGGAGCACACAGTATGAACTATTATCCTAAAACCGCCAAGGACAGCCTGCGTGAAGCAATAGAATAGTCTAAACAAAATACTTACATTGTCCGTGTAGAGCTTACCGGCTGTGGGCATGACTTTGATTTTATCGATTGATTTCTGATCATTTTATTCAAGGCTAGTGGTAGCAGCCTCTCCACTCGGGTATCCTTGTGTTTGACCAGATGATTTTACCCACTGACCACCCGGAGAGTGAAGTTTGCCTTGTGTGAGGCGCAGTGTTAGTAGTAGTAGTAGTAGTAGTAGTAGTAGTAGTAGTAGTAGTAGTAGTAGTAGTAGTAGTAGTAGTAGTAGTAGTAGTAGTAGTAGTAGTAGTAGTAGTAGTAGTAGTAGTAGTAGTAGTAGTAGTAGTAGTAGTAGTAGTAGTAGTAGTAGTAGTAGTAGTAGTAGTAGTAGTAGTAGTAGTAGTAGTAGTAGTAGTAGTAGTAGTAGTAGTAGTAGTAGTAGTAGTAGTAGGTCATAGCAGTGAAGTTAAGCTGGTGAATATCGAATTTTCTCAGCTGACTTCAGTAGGAAAAGCATGCTTGGTAACCTTAAAATAATATGCCAACAGTATTTATACCAGAAATATTTTTAGTTAAATGGAAACTACTTTTAGGAAGCTCTTTACAATAACCACTTGTGTGTAAAACGACTTTAGCATTGTCCATGATCAGTGACAATGACCGCATGTAATAACGTCATGTTTCGTTTCTGCTGTAGATCAGGTTCTTAATACATTTTAATATTCAATTATTATGGTCTTAATCGCTTTATTCATTAAGAGACATCACACGTATGACCCTTTTGTGTTTGAGAGCCTCCGTTCATAGACAAGGTATGAGGACTGACAACGGTCTATTCAAAATATTGATTTTTTTAGGCTTTTCAACAATAAATCTGTTCAACTCGCGGATCGATATGGGCTGCAGACCAGTAATATGACTATTATCTTCGGCCAAGTCAGTTACCCTAATCACTGCCACAAAGCAAACAGTAAGCTTGACTGCGCACCCCTTCCCCCTCTCCCCCCTGTGGCTGGCTCCGACTTGCGGGTGGAGGGGAAGCCAGCGCCGACCAGCCCTCAATCACAGCAAAGCCACTGTCCCCGTGTGTCGACCCCCAGCCCTGCCCCATCCACACGCTGCCAACTGCACAATGGAGCAGTAATGTTCCAGAGATTGTTCCGCACACATTATACCTACAGTCACTGTGGACGGGCCGCACAAGCTGGTTGTCGTTGTGGGCAACAAGCTATCCCTAACAAATGAGAAGGCAATGGTACTTGCCCCTGTGTAAAAGCATGGACACTACTTCATTGCTCATGACTCTGCTAGAGGAATGACTTGTTGGAATGTGGATTCAACTCTTGTCTTGATTTGTAAAATCTGTGTTTAAAGTGTCGTTTTGTTAAAAATTTCCAACTAAATCTAGATCGTTATCAGCAGGAGAGTGGCTTACGCAGTGCGGGTTTATTTCAAAGAGGGATCAATAGCCTTTATGTACCAGATTATCAGATTAGTTTGGTGATCAGTAATCCGCGAGCGTGCAGTCCGTGCACGCCCCACGCAGGAGAGTTGACACAGCGGGCCAGACGGCGGGACGAGCTTTGGGTTAAAGCAACGCCGCACAAACAAAACGTCAACAAAGTGCCAAGAAAATCAGGAGATCAGCCCAACAAAGTCTTTCTCTTTTAGGACAAGTTGTGTAATCACGCACCAGTAAGTACCTTATTTTGAAGCCAACAACAACTGTGAAAGATACACAATTTTGAACATTGACATCTAAGTTTTTAGCTCATATCAGTCCAGCCTTTCTTTGCACATATCGCTATTAATTAAGTTATAAAGAGTGTCTCGCTGTATCAGTCAGCACCTCTAGGTGTGTAGGGTATAGTCACATAGCGATGTTGTTTTGCATGATATTTACAGTTTTCCTGTGATCATTGCTTTCAATTACAGCGGCTGTAATTATGTTCTAGATATGACCTTTAATTGATTAAGACCTCTATATCATAATTACACATAACTCATAATAACTACTACACAGCACAGCGATTTTCTCTCTATATCATTTAATGTGCAATGCCTGTCCTGGTAGCCATGAATTGATGGTTCCTTTGAAAAGAAGATCAGTGAGAACACTCTCATTGAATTTCGTACTAACTCGTAAAATTTTGCCGATCAAATAAGATAAGATAAGATAAGCCTTCATTATCTCGCAGGGAAATGTGCCTTGGTCGTGCATAGACATTTGGTTCATTTAGCAACACCAATACATGTGAGAAGAAAAAAACTGAACATTTTACAAACACCATCATGTGAAACGGTTTCAATGACATACTGTCAGACATTATATCTTTTGTTTCTTTCTGATGTTACATAATCACTGTGGAGAGGGTGGTTTGTGTCTGGTGTTGTAAATTTGAATATTTACCATATTTCATTTGGAAAAGACAGAAGTTTATGTTTGTACTGTGTCCAAAAAAGCGCGTGCAAAATATTAATAAATCGAAAAATGTTATCATTCTATCATCGGGGACAGGATTAAGATCGCGGTATTAAACACTGTGTCAATATTTGGTTTGATTTCTGTATCACAACTCTGCTAGGTCGTGGATGGGTTCGATCACTAGCGTCTGATGATAACTTTATGAGTTGCCGCACAAATACAGTGGGGATACCAGAACTTCTCTCAGCCGCTCACACTGTACTGTCACTAATCCAACCAGAAGGGAACAACGTGTCAAAGGACAGCATGATTGGGACTCGAACCCGCCACTTCTGACAATAAGCCGCATGATCTACCGATAGTTACCCCGTGTAATCCATGAGCATGTATTCGCCTTTAGTGGCGGGGCGTTTGTCGTAACTATAGTGTTTAAGGAAATGCGGATTGAAAACACCCTCAACTATGGATATACATAGGCCCTATATATACCACAAGACCTTTCTGCCTCTTTCCTTCCAGTTTATATTATCTGACATTTTTCTTTTCAGGGCCCTGTTGGAAGCACAACCACGATGTTGTGGTCTGCCGTTTTTTATTGTAAAGACCGCGCCCTGAATCCAGAGGACTTTATCCGCCATATTTAATTAGTGTTAACATCTCTAATAGGATCTAAAACAATGGTCTTGCAAGTCAGCGGGAGTACCATAAGGAAATAAACGCTGCAATGAACCCCATGCCACAGAGGAACTAAAATGGTAACGCAATTTCATTCATCCGTTGACGAGCAGCACACTAGAGTGAAGAACGATCATAAATCACATGTCATGCCATCTGGCCAAAGCGCTGGCGATTCTAATAGTACCAGACATGCCACAACAAGAAGCAAAGAATCGACACCTGCTCCATCCAGACAGGGCTCTGGCCACAGGAAACGGAACGCTGGGTCCAGTCGCGCGAGCTCCCGCCCCACCAGCAAGGGGTCCCTGCGCCCCACAACCGCCGCCTCAGTGGACAGCGCTGTTCTGCTGGCGGGCCGACTCGAGGCAGCTGATATGGAGCAGCTTGACTTTATGTTTGGCGCGGCGGGAGGGCGCGCGTCTTTGTCTCACGAGGGGCGTCTGAGCCGGTGTCTGAAGTCATGGATGCCGGACTACGAGCTGAGGTCTCTACCTCCTCAGCCCAACCCGCCCCGAGAGGCCGTGTTCAGTGCCCGCCTGGGGGAGCACATGCGGGTCATCACTCGATCCACGAGCTGCGAGTCCATCGCGACCCAGCTCAGTCTGTTCAGCTGCTCCAGCCACGGGAACAACGCGGCGGCCGCGGCGGAGGCGGCAGCGAAACAGAGGCGGCGGCGCCGGCGCAGGCTTAAGGAGGAACAGGAGGACGGCGTCCTCTGTACTGACCCAGAGAAAAGCATCTGGGTCGAGCTTGCCGGTAAAACTGGGGGTGCGCTAGATAGGATGATGAGAATGCATGCCATGTACGCGCAGCTTAACACAGAGACGGCGATTTTCCAGAAGCTCCCAGACCATGAGAAAACCCTAGTCACCGAGGCCGGCACCCAGCGCGGCATCCATCTGGGCCCCGGCAGACAGCGCAGTGACAGCGCGTCCAATATCCACAAAAAGCTGCCACTGCCAAAGCCCGCGCGGCCCGCGGAGGAAGAGGAGTCCAAGCGCAGGCTGCAGTCAGCCGGGGGCAGGATCAGAGGCGCCATGACCAACTTCCACGAGCTGAGGCGTCAGCTGGTGAACCAGCGGCTAGCCAGTCTGCAGGAGAAGTTCTCGCGGCACCGCCAGTCAGGCCGGCGCTCTGTGACCGGCGCTAGAAGCGTGTCGCGCATGTCGCCCAGCTCCAGCAGCAGCAACAACGATGTGTTCCTCATCAACACGCCGCTAGAGGGCGCGCCCCCGTCACAAGACCTGGAGCACAGCAGCAGCGGCGGCCGCAAGGGAGAGCAGAAGAAAGAAGCCCAGGTGTCCGTCTGGAAGGGCGACTCGCAGATCCTAGCCATAGACCTGCAGCGGGAACTCACGGCCAAGGTGAAGAGCAAGATCGACTCGACCACCAGCGCGCTAGAACGCGCCACCGGCTACGGCGACGATAACTCCCCTCAGAACTTCATCGGCCCTCTAGACGAATACCCGAATCTAGTCGAACAAGATTACAGCCACGTGGCCCGCATCCCCCAGAAAATCAGAATCTCCCCGCACCTGAGCGACGTGATCCGTACAGACATCCACGTGCGGATGGGCCGGCCCAGATACCACGAGATCCGGACCCATGATCTGGATATGTGGAACCGTGGCACCGACCTGGACCGCTCGCACCGCAACCTCAAGGTCTTCAACTGGCTGCACAGTCTGCAGGAGACAGAGTTCGATCTCAGCCTGCCCGAGGGTGTGTTGGACGCTCCGCCGGGCGGTGGCGTGACCACAAAGGACGAAGTCGTGGTCGCTGTGGACGAGCCCGAGATAAAGCCGCTGTTTGAGAGGTTGAAGAAAGAGCGGTACATTGTGTGAGAGAGAGAGGGTGAAGAAAGAGCGGTACATTGTGTGAGAGAGAGGTTGAAGAAAGAGCGGTACATTGTGTGAGAGAGAGAGAGGGTGAAGAAAGAGCGGTACATTGTGTGAGAGAGAGAGGGTGAAGAAAGAGCGGTACATTGTGTGAGAGAGAGGTTGAAGAAAGAGCGGTACATTGTGTGAGAGAGAGAGGTTGAAGAAAGAGCGGTACATTGTGTGAGAGAGAGAGGTTGAAGAAAGAGCGGTACATTGTGTGAGAGAGGTTGAAGAAAGAGCGGTACATTGTGTGAGAGAGGTTGAAGAAAGAGCGGTACATTGTGTGAGAGAGAGAGGGTGAAGAAAGAGCGGTACATTGTGTGAGAGAGAGAGGGTGAAGAAAGAGCGGTACATTGTGTGAGAGAGAGAGGGTGAAGAAAGAGCGGTACATTGTGTGAGAGAGAGAGGGTGAAGAAAGAGCGGTACATTGTGTGAGAGAGAGGGTGAAGAAAGAGCGGTACATTGTGGGGGGGTGGAGAGAGAGAGGGAGAGAGAGAGAGAGAGAGAGAGAGAGAGAGAGAGAGAGGTTGAAGAAAGAGAGCGGTACATTGCGTGTGAGAGGTTGAAGAAAGTTTTAAATAGTGACGAGTAAGAAGTACATCTTCCGAACCAAAGTGAAAATAAACCTCACTCTCGTTGTTGAGGTTTCAGTTTTAATTTTCTTTAAAAAAAAAATAATGTACTTCTTTTTCGTAATGATTTAAAACTTTTTCCATCATTGATGCAGGCTATTACATCGACCTACTTTACGCTCTTAAACCAATGAATCTCTTTCATGGACGAATTAATCTCTTGTTGCAATGAATATCGGAACCGAGGATTAATAGTATCTTTTTTTTTCTCCGACGCAAGGAACAACCAGCAGCGGACACCCTCTGGTTATATTCCCAATGGTGCATGTCACTGTAAACTTCTCAGACACGTTTTCTATGGTTTTACTTGAAGAAGAATGAAAAGTCGGACTTGCGGCTAGTCGTAGAACTTTCGTCTTAATTTGATTGTACGGGCTCTCCGACATGGGAGATAATTTATTGAGTTTTGTGTATGCAGCAGTTACTTCCTGTGGACATTTGTTTGCTTTCTATTTCCGTCTTCCAGAGCCTCAGTAGGTGTTATATATATATATATATGTGTGCATATGTATGTTTATTGTATGTGTGGCATATGTATGTCTATTGTATGTGTGTGCATTATATTTGTGTATGATAATCACATATTATATGCGGGTAAATTAGGTTTGAAATAATCTGTGCATTATATGCTTGTGCACAATTATAAGTGGATAAGATACTGATATGCAATGAGACGAATCAAAATAAATGTTATAACGTGCACCCTTGTCGTTTGTCGTTCCTTCAAATGTATATTGCAACTCATTTAAAATCTCCGAAATCTACAGATATGGTTTTTTATATGTAAAGCAGGCTACATTAATTCTGTGTAAAATCCAAATCACCATCATCATTATGATCATGATCATCATTATCCTCCTCCTCCTCCTCCTCCTCATCATCATCATCATTATGATCATGATCATCATTATCCTCCTCCTCCTCCTCCTCCTCCTCCTCATCATCATCATCATCATCATCATCATCATCATCATCATCATCATCATCATCATCATCATCATCATCATCATCATCACATCATAATTCGACGGCAATCCCTTCATCTGTAGCCACGTAAACTATCACCTTTTCCAACCAAATCATAGAAAGGAAGATTCTAATAATAACCAAAATGTGAAAGAAAATCAACACAGTAGAGGCTGGAAAGTAATAAAATCAAATCTTCTTAACAAGACTTCAAATCAACAAAAAGTAAGCATTTTTTTTATAAACCTTTTTATTTTCATGTTTCCCTATGGGCGAGTTTTTTCATGGTAGAAATAACATAAACATAACTTTAGCAGTATTACATCATTATCATGAAATCAACGAAAATTTAAAAAATCGCAACAATAAAAAACATAATCAAACATCTATGCAGTTCATATAGTGGCCACATGCCAGTTTAGGCATAGACGTCTTTTGAAGATGACTTTTTGGTCGTCACAGTTTACATACATGTATATATACGTTCCTTGTTCCTCCTGGTACCCCACTTTCCCCTATACCCCCCCCCCCCCCCCCCCACCCTTTTCCCTATACATAGTTATATACTAGAGAGCTACACTCCGTATTTCGGCTGGAATAATGCTCAGTATTTGAGACGATTCAAAGGTCATTGAAAGGCAAGTGGCTAGAGAGAAATTCATATCAACTCTGGTTAAGTTTTACAGGCATAGTGCATATTTCACTCATAGTAATACTTTGCATGCGGGGTATTTGGAGGGAGAGAGAGAGAGAGAGAGAGAGAGAGAGAGAGAGAGAGAGAGAGAGAGAGAGAGAGGGAGAGAGAGAGAGAGAGAGAGAGAGAGAGAGAGAGAGAGAGAGAGAGAGAGAGAGAGAGAGAGAGAGAGATAGGCAGACAGACAGAGAGACAGCGAGAGTGAGAGAGAGATATATAAGGAGAGACACAATCAGACAGAGGGTGAGAGACAGAGAACAACTCACACACAAGTAATTGAGAAATATGATCAGAAAAACAAATAATGAATAATCTAATGTAACAATTATTATTTCAGAACTACCCCCGTCCTGCTAAGGTACCCACGACAGATACAAAAGAGTTAATGTGATTGCAAATACTGTAAAATCAGTCATAAAAAAAATCAAAATTACTTTGAAATGGTCCCAATTGCGTCAGAGTAGATATGTCCATGTAGACGGTTTAGAATGTCCTTAAAGTGCTGGCTAGAAAAATAAATAAAAAAGCGGAAAAAATGTCCCCTCTAATCTAAAATTTGATGAACTTAAAAAAATGCTACATCTATAGTTTCAGTAATAAAAGTTGCATAAAAGAATATTGCATAAATTTGTACACAACACATGGTAAGTAAAGGAGATTCTAACTTGCATCACAATATGCAAGCTATATCCATGCTTTCATTGAAAAAAAAATCAGTTATCTAAAAAAGAAAACAGCAAACCAAATGTCAAGCCATAACCCTTCTTCAGTTTGTAATGACATTTTATCCTGAGTTTTTTTCAATTTATTAGATGACATATGAATAAATTATCGAGCGAATACAATGTACATTGTTTTTTACATAGACAAGAAATGGAGATCAAGTATCATAAAGGCAACGGATGACTTGGTGTGGTAAATTTTATGGTATTGTAAAATCATGTTAAATTTGAAAATTACTTGAATTATGGATGCTATGCATATGATCTGGTAAATTTAAAGCAAGCCAAACCAAACACAAAAGTAAATCTCATTAATTTTAGCAATGCAAATTAAGTTAACGCTATTGTTAAGATGGTTTACGTTTGACACAATCATTTTTCAGATTCTCACGAGTCCCTTAACATTTTTCATGACACAATTGAAAAAAAGAGAAGTTTGCTGCTTCCATAGGACAAGATACACAGATTTATACAAAACTAAACTGCTTTAATCTTTTGCGTATGGATGTTAGTAATAGGGCCTACAATACAAAGTTTGCTACACAATTTCTCTCTGGCAACATTTTAAGTTTACTACATTCCTTAAGAGAAATAAAGCCATGTCCTCATAAACAGGTTGACATTTAAGTAGAGCTAAGCTGGTGGTCCACAGTAAAAATCGGTTTAGATCCACTCCGCTTAGAAAATACAGTACTAGCCTTTCACATGAATAATTAATTCGTCCAACAAGGTCACTAAAAGTCATCTTTGTCAACAAGGCATATTTTATTTATGCGACATATATTAATGTACGGAGGCAAAGTATTAGTACCTTTCTGGTTATGTTGAGATTAGGCTACTACCAAAACATTCACATAAAAAAAAAATCAAATGCTTCCTAAACTTTGAATATTCATGTTTATAGTATGGTCTATTTACCAGCATCTTTGGATGTCACAAATGTAAAACCTCTCAGCGTAACAAAAAGTTGCTTATAGTCTCTGGTAAAGAGAGCAGACATTTTGCTCATGACAAGCAGAGAATCTACGAACTTGGCATGTAATAGTAAGGTTTAGGCAACATTTGGCATGAATGGAGATCATGATGAACTTTTTCCAACAGATTGGAGTTAGGCACACAGTAACCACAAACTTGAATTACAAAAATAAAGCTATCTGCATTATTGTTAGCTTGGTTTGTTTTTTTCTTTATGCCCATTACCAACCAATTTATTGTGAACGGGTCCCAAGACTCATGTCTAACAACTTCACATGCTACCACACAGAGACATGAAACAGAACTGCACCGGATGATACGGGCCAAACCAGAGAGAACCGGGTTGTCCCATCATGACTCCAGCCCGGCACTCCTGATCAGGAGCTGTGGTGCTCTCACTCTACCCGCGGTTTCATCGGAGAACGTATGCATGTGGTTTATAACCTCACTGGTTATTGTATCACAAACTTTGATAACAAAGCTAGGAAACTGACAGACAAAATTTCATTCAATTCAATTTAATTTACGCAATTGCTACAAAAATATCACAGCAAACTACTTGAACTGTCTGCCTCTGGTTACAACAGCGGAATAGTAGAAACCCCTGTTTAATGGGCAGGTTTACAGAATTAAAAAAAAACAATAAAAAGGCTTACATTTCCCAAAAAGAGCATTTTGCATAAAGAAACAAGTTTTTGTTTTAGTCTGATTTTTGTTTTGCTTGTTTCAAAAAAAATTATGAACAAACATTTTTAATGAAGTTGTGAACACATAATACAGACATTCATGATGACTAAGATACTCAGATTCTTCTTGGTTTACTATAGTAAAATGAAAGTTATTAAAAAATTACAGAAACTCTAATTTATATTCTCTTTTAAAAGTCAATATTGGTAAAAGGAAAAAAAAATAATTCATTTGTCATTTTCAATAACGGAAAAAGAACCCAAAGGAAGATAATTAACTTTTTCATTAACCAAAGTTTCATAAAATACAAAGAGATGATACTAAACATGTTGATATAAAATTATCACCTAGTTGTCTTTTGTTTTGTTAGAATGTGAATGCTCCCGTTGTCCACCACAAGGTTAGTGAGAACTTTGAAATTTAAAGTGCCCTTCATGTAACAGGAAAATAATTATTGAGAATAAAAGTAACATGTGTCAACTGCAGTTTTTCTTTCTTTTTTTTATTGTATTACTTCCCTTTTTTTAGTGCAGTTATTTTTTTGTTTCTGACTTTTTCATCTGAGTCACTCAAATGGTAAAAGAAATTAAACAAAGCAAAACAAAAATAATAGTCTCCCTGAAAAGGAAACTCACTCTTGATGCCATCTATAAATAAAACAACACAGTATTAACAATTAAATTGAGCAAACAAGTTTTAAAGCGAAATTTGCATTTCAAATCAATATCATTATTTAAACATACTCTACTCTCTAAAAATAATTGTACAAGATTATATTATTATTATTTTGTTAATAATATTAATTATTTGAAGTAGGGCTTATACTTTAAGATTTACCTTCAACTTTCAAATTTTGACTTTTTAATCAAGGCTTTGAAAGTGTGCTCATATGCGTTTAGTGACAATCAACTTAACCACGTCATCCGCCAAAATTATTTCATGGCTATATGGATGTACAAAGTAAGAATGGTAATTTGATTCCATGTTGAAGTAACAACATTATATAGCCTAATACAATATCAAATAAGCTTTACTTCACATGAAAACTAAAACTTTGTAAGAAATCAATCGCTCTGATTTGCAAGTTGTAGAATTTTAACCAATGATAAAAGTAAACAAAAAAATAATCCAATTTATTTTCTTATCTCTTGGAAAATAAAACACTTTTTTAACTCCATCATAGCATGAAAGAAAAAAAAACAAAACAATGTGTTCAGCCATCCTTTTGGGACATTAATTTTCAACCTCAATGTGCATTTTCAACATTTGTTATGGCACTGTGTGAGTTCAGTTGAGTTTGTTGCTAGACATTCAAAGTCAGCACTGTGAAGGCTATGTGGTATAGGCCTACAGGTTTGCAGACTGATGTCTGACAATTCTAGAGACTGCCACATAGAGACAGTGCGGGGATACCTGGACTCTTCTCTCAGCCGGTCACATTATACCAACACTGTCCCAACCAGAAAGGGATGAAATTAGGCGATTCATTTTTTTACCATTAGTGGGTTTACCAACTGGAGACTCGCAATTAAGAGACTAAAGTTCTACTTAACTTTATAAGCATGTGTGATGTCGTCATCAGTTCTTTATATCGATTCCCAGAGCTTGATTTAACACAGAGAGTTAAAATGCAAGTCTTCTACAGTAAAAAAAAAGATATATTTAGTCTTTCACTTGTAGTTAAAAAACCCAAAAAACAACAAAACAATAAGCCTTTATAAAATAATCCGATTTCCAAAACATACATAGACTAACCCAAACAAGTCATAACAGAATTCTATCTGGGTAGAAAAGGAAGTATTTGATCGAATCATTTAAATCAAAACAAAACGTAATCGGCAGTCACCTTCTTAATAAAGCCTACTTCACTTCACCAGTTAGTACGATTTTATTACATACATACAATTCAAGCAAAATTAAAATTATGTGTGTTTACTGTGAAATTGTTGATCTAAATTTTTTTCCACACATACCTCAACTTGCATTCATTCAAAATGCTTTTGGTGTAAAAATTCCGCCCCATGCAATACGAGCTGTCTGTAACACACTTAAACTCCAAGCTCTCTGAAGTACATGTTTTAAGGCACAATTAAAAAACTAAAATAACTTAACAAATTCTTTACTTATTATATTAATCATGAAACAAATATCGGCTTGATATGTCATTAAGTCAGGGAAAAAATGTATCAATATAATTATGTAAATACTACTCAACCCATGGACAATATTATGTACTCATGTAACTGATCAGTGGGAAAATAGTCATAATACTGAGAGCGTAGGATATACAAGAAAAATATTGTAAACAAAATCGACATTACTTTTTGCTTTGCACCCTACAATCCTTTTCAATGTGTCAACAAAATAAACCTATGTAAAAGTTATGTACACATGTATTAAAAAGACACAAAAGTATGCACATTCCCTCATTAATGCAATTGACGATTGATTAAAAACTATTAAAAAAACTTTTTCAGAAAAATATTTTTATAGCTGTTAAGATGTAGAAATATTCATATCTCTTTCTGACCTTGTTGACATTTAGACAAACTTGTCAACTTTTGTTAACAATGAAGACAATGAGGTTGATTCTTCAGTCTTCCAAAGAGATTGACTGACGGTAGTAGCCACTCTATGTTCAATGTACAGCAACCTTTCATATTTTTAACTTCAGCTTAAGGAAATATTGTATCAATGGTTGCAACAAAACTTTTTGGAAAAAATTTAATCCAACTAAACACCTACCAAAAGTTTGCACTATAAAATTTAATATTTTTACAAACCAAATAGCAAAAATTCATCAAAACAATATGTGCTTAAATATAATCACAATCAAGAAATCACAGTTAAGAAATATAACCCTCATATATAAAAATAGTTCGTATAAAGCGTTTCTTTTATGTACTGAAATGATGAACATTATTTAATGTTTGAAGGAGACTTTGTTTCAATATTTTGTTTGTTCACAAATTAAAACAACATCATAAATATTAAAAGTGTGAGCTATGACTAACAATGAACCAGTTGGAATTTTTAAAAATTCCATTTTGGTCTACAGTATGAAAGAATCTATTTATCATACCCACTCTCTTTAATTGCTGGGCGAAAAAAAATTATAAAATTGATAACAGCAGCCTACTAGTAATTCAGTTGAAATTTCAAAATTGAAACATCATAATGAGAATAAAGTTGCTGCTGGATTTTTTGGATGGAAGTCACAATGATCAAGACAATAAATTTAAAAATGCATAATATGACTCTTCAAAAGATATTTACACAATGCAACAAGTTCGTTACGTTATTGACTCTTAGGTTAAGGCAAATTTAAGTAGTAAAAGAAAAGAACCAAATATAGTCACAATGTTAAAGTACAAATAAAGTATCGTTCCCCTCTTTTTATTGGATATGCCTTGCTGTAATTATTCCACAAAATCATTCCACGTCTGAATGATCAGACAAAAAAACAATAACAACTGTCCAGATATCAAAACAGATAAAGTATTGCAGTGCTTGTCTTGACTTGACTCAATACTCGCTAGGGCACTCCTCTGGATGAAAGTACCCAAACACATTTAGCTCATACAAAGACGCAAGGATACTGTAGCCAATGTAAACAAACATGAAGACAATGGCGATGCATTTGTCAAGCAGCCATTTGTTGAAGTGGATGCCAAGAATGAGAATGGCCACAGTTGATAACAGTGTAATGGAAGAATACAGCAGACCTGTTTGAAAGACAAGGCAGAAATGCATGAAAATAAAATCACTCAATATTTGGCATATTCCATGACAACTTCAGCATGATCAATTAGCTTTAAAAAAAAAACTAAGGACAGAAAAAGAAAAGGTAACTCCTTAAAAAGGACAAAATATTTCTGAAAAAAAAAGTTTGATTCCAGAATAATAGGCCTATATCAATATATTTTGATACAACTCAGAAAACATTTCTAGAATGTGAGAAAAACTAGTCACTTACTAAGTGTGAGTAGCCTGAATTTAATTTTGTGCAGAGAAAACTGCGCACTCGATAAAGGATGCAGAAAATTAATTTCCTTAACAGTTTGCAGATTTGAAGGAAATCAAGGCTCTCCAACATGCATCTCTCAGCACGGTTAAGCTACATTCACAATTAGACTCAGCACGGTTAAGCTACATTTACAATTAGACTCAGCACGGTTAAGCTACATTTACAATTAGACTCAGCACGGTTAAGCTACATTTACAATTAGACTCAGCACGGTTAAGCTACATTTACAATTAGACTCAGCACGGTTAAGCTACATTCACAATTAGACTCAGCACGGTTAAGCTACATTCACAATTAGACTAACGTTTAAAAATTATGCGGTTTCACAACATCACACTTTGCTTTTTTCCATCACACCATTATAAAATCAGTGGTAGTAACGACAATGACAGCATACCTTCACTGTAGACTTGTATAGTGGTGCCTGGAGCCAGCACACACGTCTGTAGAAACCACGGGATGCCGAGGCACACCAGGATGTCAAACACATTGCTGCCAACAGCGTTAGACACCGCCATGTCGCCCAGACCTGATTCATCACGCGATAAAATCAAGACAATAGTTGTTTAAAGTATTGTACCTGAATCAAGACAATAGTTGTTTAAAGTATTGGACCTGATCCATCACGTGATAAAATCAAGGCAATAGTTGTTTAAAGTATTGGACCTGATTCATCAAGATATAATCAAGACAATAGTTGTTTAAAGTATTGGACCTGATACATCAAAAGATATAAACAAGACAATAGTTGTTTAAAGTATTGGACCTGATTCATCAAGCGATATAATCAAGACAATAGTTGTTTAAAGTATTGGACCTGATCCATCACGCGATAAAATCAAGGCAATAGTTGTTTAAATTATTGTACCTGATCCACCATGCGACATAATGAAGACAATAGTTGTTTAAAGTATTGGACCTGATCCATCATGCGATATAATCAAGACAATAGTTGTTTAAAGTATTGGACCTGATTCATCACGCGATATAACCAAGACAAAAGTTGTTTAAAGTTTTGGACCTGATTCATCAAGCGATATAATCAAGACAATAGTTGTTTAAAGTATTGGACCTGATTCATCATGAGATATAATCAAGACAATAGTTGTTTAAAGTATTGGACCTGATTCATCACGCCATATAATCAAGACAATAGTTGTTTAAAGTATTGGACCTGATCCATCACGAGATATAATCAAGACAATAGTTGTTTAAAGTATTGGACCTGATTCATCACGCGATATAATCAAGACAATAGTTGTTTAAAGTATTGGATCTACTACTACTACTACTACCACTACTATTATTATTAAAATTAAAAAAAATATTATTAACAAAAATAATTGAAGCGTTCAATTATCATTGACTGCTAAATAAATTAATGAAAAGAAAGATAATAATTAAATTCACCCGCTGCGATCGACTGCTTGATCTAGCTGCAACAATGTTATGAAGTTGCCAGTTTAAGCTCTGGTTGATTACATACATGGATGTGCTCATCATGTAACATTGTTTTGTAACATTATAGGCATAGGCCCGCTAGGCCTACCCTAGCGCATCATGCCTTAGCGCATCAAAGGACTGACGCGCGGTAACAGATTGATTTCTATTAATAGAACCCTGTGTTCGCTTCGTCCTGCCCCCACTTTCCTCTCCCCAGTAACATTCAAGTTCCGCCACGCTGTTACGTAACCAAGCAATCTAGGGGAAGTTATTTATATCTATGGTTCGGATTTATGTTTGTTTGTTGTGTCATTGTTTGATGAGTTACACTGTATTTTTTTCTTTCTAAATCTAGCTAAACATTACGAGCGTACAACTCCTCTTAACCAGTCAGATCAAGTCTGATAGAAAGCAATACACCTGTAGTTAACAAGTCAGTTGTTTTTCAGAAGGGTTGAGTAAAAAACAATATTTCATTTCTATGCTACAGGTTGCGGCCCACACACCATCTTTGATAACGAGGACACTGGCGACCACGTCAGGCAGACTCACGCCGAACGCGACAAACGTCAAACTCATCACGCTGTCTGGAATGTTCACGGTGAAACCTGGCAAGAAAAACAAAAACATTGCTTCGTGTTGAACTAAGTAATTACAAAGGTACCAACTCCTGATTCAATTTACAGCAAGACCCTCATAATAGGTTTTTGTCCCCTGGTATCTCAATGAAATATCCATTACTTATGATGACATCAGTTCAAGATTATGGTCAAGAGTTGTTGAGATCTACGATAACAAATCATATTTTATTTGAATCGGTGGAAAGCTTTGAAGTTGCATTTTCTCAGCCTTGAAACCATGTTGAGAACTGGCTGTACATACAAAGGCACACTGAAGTTAATATATTGGACTCATAAAGCATTGTAAGAGGTAGCATCACAATCTGCATTTACTACTAAACGTTTTCTTTTCCTCTACCCCTCTTTAGCATCTCCTAGGTTTCCTTGAGGGATCTTATACGGCGACAAGCGGCATTGACAGAAGACAAAAGCTCAAGATGAAGGCAAGACATCAAAGATCCTATCCTAGACCACTTTACTATGGGGTTCCTGATTTTCGAGGTTTTAAAGTGGAAAGAGGGGATAGAGGGAGCAGATAAGACAAATCTTTCCTTCTACGCAGGGTAAGATTAGATTTATCATTTAATTTTCTTTTTAAGAGGGGATGGGGGGAGATATAGAGGAAAGAAGTGCACCTGGGGGTATTACCCTAATGGTAATCTGATTAGGTACTGCTCTACCGTTCCCACTATTACCGTGACTATTGCAGCTCCTACAACCACCACCATAACTACCAAAAGCATTACTACTACCTCTTCAGGAGTAATTATTAATATTTAATTGTTACTGCCACTAATACCATTACTATGGACAAACCTATGATGG
Source organism: Elysia chlorotica (assembly GCA_003991915.1). Lineage (NCBI taxonomy): Eukaryota > Metazoa > Mollusca > Gastropoda > Plakobranchidae > Elysia > Elysia chlorotica. The sequence goes on along the minus strand of RQTK01000218.1, from coordinate 251,842 downwards.
TGATCATCTAGAATGGACAAACCTATGATGGTGATCATCTAGAATAGACAAACCTATGATGGTGATGGACAAACCTATGATGGTGATCATCTAGAATGGACAAACCTATGATGGTGATCATCCAGACCATGAGGAAGGAGAACGCCGACAGCCACACCAGCGACATGAAAAACGTCACGAGGAACCACTTGCGCAGGGAGTCGCGCCGGCAGTCCGGGATCGTTACGTACATCATCGCGATCAGCGGCAGTGACAGCAGCCAGATGAAGAACGCGCAGCGCCCTCGCGGGGCGTGGAACGGGTTTTCGTCTGGTGCTGCCTTGTGGATTTCTGAAGGTGAAAAGCAAAATTGGTGGAAAAAAAAACTGCGTTTAAGTTGAAAAGGAAAGACAATAGATTTTAAAAAATTCCGTAAAAACACTGAAAATGACTAGCGCAACCACAGTTTTATATTGCCATTGTAGAAAAACGTTCCATTAAACCAGCGCGTGGAAATTAGAGGATACCACACTCTTCTTAAAGATGACGTATCTTAAACAGATAAACTGCTTAAACTTTTTTTAATGCACTCTGGTGCTAAAACTGTTATTATGCTCTGAGTCAAGTCTTTCATCTTATTAAGATAGCCAGGGCTGTGTCGCCATCTTTGAAGCTCTCCTTCGGCAAGTATCCAACTCTGGGACAGTTTGGGTTTCCATTGGTTGCACAAGTTGCGGTGGTTGGAGACACTTTCCTCACCGCTGTTGTTTATTGTTTAAGTGTTTTCATGTAAAAAACCAGCCCAGCATTGGTCATGTCCATAGATCTAGATATAGGTACGAATATGAAAGGGTCGGTTCTTTAGCAGGAAATAGGAAATGAACAATAGTTCAATACTCTTTAATTTGCTGCTAACGTTAACTTTATTTAAAGCATTAATTAAGCTTTTGTGACAGATGAAACAGTTAGTACCTGTAGCGGCGTCTTCACTGTTTGAGCTCAGAGATTCTAAAGACGCAGCTCTCCCATTCTTCGTCAACGAGACCGATGCTTCCGAGACAGCTGTACAAGACACGACAGGAAGAGAGCAATTTTAAAGCTAATTTCATTTGGAACACTCTTACACCGGAGTATGATTTCAAATGTGGCTAAGAAAATAAAAAAAAATTCCACAAATATTTTTTAACAAAAATCGTATACAAACAATTTAGTCGATCTTTTTCTTTAGTCTTCATTTAAGCTTTCAAAAAAGTTAATGCTTTTAAGTATAATTTAGCTGCTATAATGCCTTTTTAAAAGTATCATCCCCTCTGCTTTAAAGATGACATATCCAATGAAGCCGATCAAAATTGCTGAAGGTCTTCCAAGAACCATCACTCTAGTTTGAGGCACAGGGTTTGTTGGGTTGGTTTAACGTCCAACATCAGCACTATATAGGCTATATTGTGGACGGGCCCCAAGACGACGTCTGACAATTTTATGTGCTGCCACACACAAGACAGGGCGGGGATACCATGACTCCTGTCTCAGCCGGTCACATTATAACTGACACCGACCCAACCAGTAGGGAACGCAACAGCCAGGATTCGAACTCGGGACCTTTTGCGTCGGAAGGCGATGTTCTACCTCTGGACCACCGCGCCCCCCTTGAGGCACAGGGTACATGGTATTATCATTACAATAGGGGCCTACATGCATAATGATTACCTCCGCTGCCGTGTATAATGATTACCTCCGCTGCCGCTGCCGCTGCCATTGGACTCCGAGTAGCCGACCTTCTCGTACTGCACCACGACCTGGTCCGGGTTAGAGGAGGCCTCAGGGGGGAAGCAGCGCAGCCGGTGGACGAAGTAGCGCTCCAGGGGTTGGTTGAAGAACATGAACACAATGTACAGCACGTAGAGCGCCAAGAACAGGATGGACTCGTACCTGGGCGAGAAACACACAGAAAGCAGGGCGTTTAAAAAAAAAAATATAATCAGACCCCTTGGGTAACGAAAGAACGCAAAAAGAGTACAAAGTTTCATTAAGAGTTATCCCGATTTGTTGGGTGACATGAGTCATGTGTCATGTGCAGGAATTTGGCAACTCGTGGTGTCATTATTTCCGCTCACGCACTCTGTGTTCTCTTAAAAACACTAGGGGTAGAATGCACAAACAAGAAGTAGCGTACGCCTCGTCGTAACAATTTAAGAATAAGAAGCTACGTCCTGTTTGTGCATTCTATCCTAGAAGTTGCCGCACAGTATAGCACCACTCACTGCTTTGTGAAAGTTTCAGCGTGTTGGGCAAAGTAACGCTTCCAGTAGAGATCAGCTTTTCCCACTTTGTTACATCTAACTTAGCGAGTTACTCATCGTAAAATCCCCCCGTAGTTTATTTTTCCTAAATCTTCTTTATGCGGCTCGTCTCAACCAATGTACATTTTGCTTTTATTCAGGGATTGGCTGTTCAGCAACTAAGCTACATCGCGGACAGAGATCAAGACTAACGTCTGTCTACAATGTTAGGGGCTGCTAGGGAATGTTAAGGGCAGTTAACATCCAGTTTAGCCGCATGTTGATGAGCTTTGGGTTGCTTCGATTGAATTCAATTTGCGCAACTCCGGATTTTGGTCTGTGTGGATGGCGCTATGTGTCAACCAAGAAACACAGTCCCCTAGCCACCCGAAGAGAGGACTGGATTCGCAATTTTAAGCTTATATTGATTTGAGGCATAATGGCAGAGAAGTATGGGAAAGAGAACACAGTATTATTTTATGTAGTGAGATGTACGCAATTTTTGCTTGTGTGTGAGGGAGAGAGGGAGAGGGAGAGAGAGAGGGAGAGAGATAGAGAGATATAGAGAGAAATCCACTAGATCGAAGTGTTCTCTATCTTTTCTTCTCCTTCGCAAGACACTAAAGGAGACAGGGAGAGCAAAATCATTAAACGGGACAAGGAAGGTGGTCTAAAGCCCGAAACAACGAGCGGAGAGCAGGATTACAGGCCCAGCAAAGATAACAAACCAGACAGAAGAGACCCAGCCTCCAGTCGTGAGTGTCTTGGCTAAGCCGTCGTCACATCGATTTTCAGTTTGGCAAGTCTTTGAAGGATGAACTTTCGCCAACAATGATATGGCCCAATAACTCAAATGTCCATAACAGCTGCCTAATCCTAGTTTTATTACAAAGCAATGAACCTGGGGCAACACCTGCGGATCATCTTAACCGTTCTCTCACCAGGGGCTCGAGGAACAGCTCTAGGCCTGCACTGCTCGCACATAAAGCGCGGATTATAGCGCTACAAAAGTACAATACAATAATGTTAAGGTGGGAAAAAGGGGAAAGACAACCTCGGTGTGGATCAGATCAGAAGACGAGCGTGTTCTATAAAGTATAATTTGAAAAGATGTCGACATTGTTTTCCTCATCACAGAATAACAATTATGCCCCAGACGTTAATAGAGGAGAGTTACTTTAATAAAGGCCCACTCTGTAATAACGTATGGTATCGCCGTGCATCAGCTTTTTGCTGTTGCAAATGGTTCTGGTCGATATTTTAATGACGTCATGAGAGGCACGATCATTTTTCACCATCCATGTGCCCATTAAGTTACCTCCCAAGATCCGTGCATGTGCTCTGCCTCAGTTTCTATCTCTTTCCCTTTGCCTTCCTACTCTATCACCATCGCTCTACCTCTGCCTGTCTCCGTGTGTGTATTTTTCTCTGTCGCTGTAGATGCGGCTGCTGAACTCCAGTTTTTTACTTAAAGATTTAAAATAACCACTGATGACTTTCTCTTCAATAAGTATATCGCCTCAACAGTTGGAAGGGTGAGTACCTCGAGAATTAAAGAGTGAGTGGTGGAGACTCAACTAACCACAATGCCCGCTGGTGTAATGGGATCACTGACCTCGCGACCCATCCCTTTGATTCAAGCCTGCTACTGTAGTTCCCCATCTCGAACACACCTGCTGTGCAATTCTGTTAAGCCCATGTGCATACTTATGCAAACAAAAGAAGAAAACGATGAAGAGGAAATCATTTAATATTCTTTTTCTTTTTTAAATAATAATTAAATGCAGTGTTATGTGCATTCTGAATGCACATAACACTGCATTTATACGATGATTTTTGTATATGCGTGAAGAGGTATCTGTCTTTAAATAAGAATTATGTATGCTTGACAGTGTACAATTTCAATAATTTTACATGTGAATGTAAAACGCGTATTTCATTTTATTATAATAATTATTATTAGTATTGTTTTTTTTATCTCACACAAGTACAACTGGTGTTTTGATATTGAATCAAACGTATTATTGTACGAGTGACCTGTTTTCTATTTAGACAAGAACTTACTCAAGGCAGTTAAGGAGTTAAGGAGAATAGTCGTTGTTAGTGCATGTATATCGTTTCTCTTTAGCCATTTAATCAATAGAATGATACATTTACCACTGAAGTGAAGATCAGAGTTGAAAAAAAAAAACAACGGCCAAAAACTGTTTGTTTTGCTCTTCTTTTGGTCGGAACTTATTCATCCAGTTTGACACCGGTGTTTGCGACAAGTGTTATGGGGGACTAAAATGATACTAGCACCGTGACTGGAGGACAGTGAGCTTGCACAATGCTCAGTGAAAGCTCAGGCCAGGGAGGGGAGGCAAGGCTCATTCACGTCAAACTCTTTACAAATGACAACAGATGATGATGATGATGATGATGATGATGATGATGATGATGATGATGATGATGATGATGATGATGATGATGATGATGATGATGATGATGATGATGATGATGATGATGATGATGATGATGATGATGATGATGATGATGATGATGATGATGATGATGATGATGATGATGATGATGATGATGATGATGATGATGATGATGGCGCACTCACCACCTGATGACCTCGTCCATGATGACCACGATGAGCGCCACGATGCTGACCAGGTAGGCCAGACAGTCTCGGATGAGCGGCCACCAGCTCAGCTGCACCGCCTGGGGGAGGGGGGGTGGTGGAGGGGAGACACGGAGCACAATGTATCAGGTGGGGAGAGACAAAGGTTGAATGAAATATGGAGCAAAAAATATCAGATTGGGAGAGACAAAGGTTGGAGGGAACATGGAATATTAGGTGGGGAGAAAGTTTTAATGAAACACGGAGCACAAATAGCAGATGGGGAGCATGTATTATATAATCTGTGGTGGAGAGAGAGTTTTGATTAAACATGGAGCATAAAATATCAGGAAATAGGGAGTTTTAATATTAATATAAAGATTGGCATGGGTGTGTCATATTAAAGCAGAGCAAAACCACTATTGTGCTTGTTTAACGTTAGGAGAAGCACTCTCAGAGATGTCACTCACTAAGAGAGAGAGAGAGAGAAATAGAGAGAGAGAGAGAGAGAGAGAGAGAGAGAGAGGGAGAGAGAGAGAGAAGTAAACACAAAGATATAGCGCTTGGAGCGGAGAGTCAAGGAAATTGTTGGACATTTTTTCCAGTGATGAAAATAAGGTTAGAATATTCCTTTAAATCAACTTGTAAAATTCGTATTTGGTTGCCAGCGAATCTGTGATAAAATCTATCTGTACATTTACAGCCAAGGGAGGTAAGGCGGGCACCGAGATGAAAACGGCTGGAGAAAGCATGCAAGATGTTTGGTTATATTTTTTTATATGTTTGCCTTTTACGTATAAATTTGCCACGCTGGACTCGACAACATTTTAAAACTTCGTGCATTTTTCAAATATTTTCAACATAACAGACTGCAGACAGAAATCACCTTTGTCTACTACTATTTAAATTTTAAATATTGTAAGCCTAGCTATAACTTTATGTACATTTATTGTAATTTAGGAACATTTGCTTAGTACATGAGTACAAACTACAAAAAATATGTGATATCAGTGAGTTTTTAAAAATCCAAAAAGCACTAATTTCAAGCAGATAAGGTTACTTTACAACAACTTGGGGGTCGGTAGGGGTGGGGTGGGGTGGCTGCAGTTTAATAATTATTCAGTGCACAATTAAATTATGGGCGTTCGACCCTCGCAAACAGCGGTGGAAAACTTTGGCTTCTCTGAAGTGGTGAGGCAAGCACCAGTATTGAACCACAGCTAGTGATAGGCAGCTATGCACTTTGAAAATTACTTTGTTCTTTTAACAAAGGAGTAGGTTATACCATTTACAATAAAAATTCTCATTCAATAAACATTGGACGTGTAGGAAATGTCAATGGTATTGATGGAGGCTCATGTGGCAATATAAATATCGTATCAGAGGACAGAGCGTTGGTGGTGGTGGTGGTGGTGGTGGCGGTGGTAGTAGTAGTAGTAGTAGTAGTAGTAGTAGTAGTAGTAGTAGTAGTAGTAGTAGTAGTAGTAGTAGTAGTAGTAGTAGTAGTAGTAGTAGTAGTAGTAGTAGGAGGAGGAGGAGGAGGAGGAGGAAAGTGATAATTTAACAAAAACGATGGATTAGACATATAGGAAGTCCAAAAAATCAATTAAGAAATGAGACAGGCCGGGAGGCGATCGATCACCAATGCCTAGTATAGGGCCTATTAGGATTTAAGACTGACAATCCATTTTAATACCACAATCACGAATTTTCGCGAGGTTTATGCCACTATTTACATTACTAGCGATAAAGCCTTTATCCTTTTGAATATGGGATCGATGGATAACTTAACGGGATGCAATTGCCAATACTGTTCTCAGATAAAAAGGTTCCTAAATTTTCTATTTGAACAAAACTTAAAATCTCTCCCAAACAACAGTTTTTCTAGGGGTTTTTCAATCTTTTTCAGTCGCTGAACAGTTAATTATCTATAAATAACGGATTATGCCTAAGCCACCGCCCACTATTGTTGGGGTAAATGAACAGTTAATCTATTCCTCTGCTTAATACACCACAGCTCATCAGATGCGGCCTGCCAATCAATAATCAGGCCAGGCCAATAGATGCGGCCAGATGGCGGGGCTCTGCATTTCACATCTTCACAGTCCGCGCCTAGTGAGCTGGACACACTGAGAGTTATTGCTAGCCAAGACTGCATTCAATTAGAACTGGATCAGTCGCTTTAACCATGCTCATGATGAAATTAAATGAGCATAAAGATAACACCACACAATCATTAAAATTAAATAAAAAATAAATAAACAAACAAACAAAACAGTGAATATGAAAAGTGAAAGTAATGAAATGTAAAATGAAAAAGATCGGGAAAACAGCACGGATGTAATGTGAGCACATCACATGCTTTCGCACGATGAGTAGAGTAAGGTGTATGGTTGACCGAGATGTTTATATGTTTTGCAGGAATCGTAAGAGATGAACATTAGGCAGAAAAAGAACTCCATGTGGCGTCAATACATCAAGTTCTTTTTTTCTTTACATAAAAACCATGGATCAATTGAACCTACATTAAAATGTATATCAAATTATTCCAGTCTTCCTAGATATACCATTTTCATTGAGAGAGACGCAGTGCTGTCTACAATATTTGTGATGCTAATTATTTCTGACCATTCGGGAACAAATTGTTTCCTTATGGTGATATTGACACAAGCTGAATGGCAATAGAAAGGCCGACCAGAAGTAATAATCACGTTTGTAGTTCAACACGTGATAATGTGGTGCATGAAGATACGCAGCTAGATACGATAAGCCTAATCCACTATAATTATTGATAAACCATTTAAAGAAGCGCGTTAAACAAACTTCATAAGCCAAGCTTTTGGTATAGTCATGGCTAAAACCCTTAACAACAAATCTTGACAGGGAACTATTGCTTAATCTGGACAATTATAGCGGCCTTAGATCATAACCTCCGGCCACAAGCGTCCGATAGAAAGCCGCGATCGATCAGCTAAGGTTGACTAAGGCTCTCGTTGGCCATATCAACAACACCATTTCATTTATCAACTAGGGTTGACTAAGGCTCTCGTTGACAAAACTCTAATGCTTTGGACAATGCAAAGTCAGAGCCGAATCGATGGAGCCTAGAACCTGAGTACACCAGTTTCACTTTTACTTCCTATGACGAATGGAACACGTATTGCAGGGTAGCAGAGGTGTGATTGGTAGTTGAAGAAAACTTTGCAATGGTGTGTGCTTATTCTACCCAGCAACAAATCCATTGTTCTATCCAATCGCAACTATTGAACTATCGATCGTGCCCATTAGTTTCAAAGATAAAGCCACAGCACAATGTAGTCCTGGAACAGCAGCTGTCAGGCGGTGAAAAAACCTGGCCTTTTCAAGTGTGTTGATGTAACTGTTTCACTTTAATTTCTCACCTTCTTGCTTTTCAGCTGTGGATTTTTTTCTTCGCGATTGTAATCCTATGTTAAAAACAATTAGTTTCTATAAAGAAGAGTTGAAAAACGAGCGAAAAAGTTGTAAAATCAAACCATATACATATCTAAATTATATTTTTATAAGTATAATATTCGTGACTAATTCAACTATATTATACGCATGTGCCATCTCTAGTGACTATTTCTGCTTTGTTTGAAATCACTTTGAGTACTTAAGATATTGTTTCTGTCCATGCGCTGCGCTGTGAAAGTACGATAGTTATCAACAGAACAATCAGTATTATAAAAAACAAAACAAAAAACAGCACCATTACCACATCAAAACCACCATTTCACAGAGACAGAACAACAGAAAAAAAATGATACATGGAGGGAGGTAAATAAAGACATACAGACAGACACATACAGACGGAGGGGATCACTATTATTGTAATGTAATTTCTTTTGAGGATGTCACATTCAACATTATATATTTTCGATGTAACACACATTGACTGAATAAATTTGAATTTGAATTTGAATTTGAATTTGATGGCGATAGATGGATATAGAGGTAGAGACACAGAGAGAGACACATAGAGACAGACAGACATAGGGAGTCATAAAGAAATAAAGAGAGAGACTGAGAGCCACAGAGAAAAAGACAAAGACAGAGACAGAGAGAAAGACAGAATTAGGCAGACAGACATAGATATAGATGCAATAAACCGCAGACAGGCGGATTGACAGAGACACTTTTTGACAAACAGACAGACACAGATAGTTATTTTTCTTCTTCTTCTTCGTTCACTTGAAAATGACTACACAGAAAGTCCCGAATCTAGTATATAGTCCACAGTCTTTTGAAGTTCAACCAAGGGTCCATATAGTTTTCTTTCCATGGTATGTTCTTCTGGCCAATATTTGTTTCTTGTCTCCTGAAGTTGTCTGCATTCTTGTAGAACAGTTATAAATATCAATACATGCAGACAGACAGAAAGACAAACATGTAGGGAATTAAGCAGGCCCCCAGCGCTCTGCGTACTAACAGACAGACACAGACAGTTATAAATATAAATACATACAGACAAACAGAGAGACAGACATGCGTACTCACCGAACTGGCCGCCAGCCCACACACGCTCACCACGAACATGACGTTGTAGATGGCCGAGCCGACCACGGTGCTCAGTCCCACGTCATCCTGACGGGGGGAGAAACACACGTCATTTTAGACAGGACGTCAATAGTCAACTTACAGGAAAAGTTTGTACTCTAGAGTCATCTTACACAGAAAATCACTCGGCGTGTGTGTGTTGTTGCTGTTGTTGTTGTTGTTGTTGTTGTTGTTGTTGTTGTTGCTGTTTTTGTTGCTGTCATTGTTGTTGTTGTTGTTGTTGTTATTGCTTAGCGTCCAACGTCAACAATATATACGCTATACTGGACTAGCACATGCAGTGAAGGTAAAAGTTGGACAGGTCCCTTCGTGATCTTTAACAGAAAGTCATTAAGACTTGCAGTAAAGACAAACGTTCGACAGATCATCTGACACAGAAAGTCACGAGGACTTAGAGGAAATGTAAAGGTTCGACGTCAGCATCTAGGCTACAGCGCAGACGGGACCCCGAGCGGAGTACTCGGGACCTGTTTGGTTGGTCACATTATACTAACACGGTCCCAACTGCTGGGGATGGTTGGTTGGTTGGTTGGGTTGGTTTAACGTCCAACAGCAGCACTATATAGGCTATATTGTGGACGGGCCCCAAGATGGAAGTCTGACAATTTTATGTGCTGCCACACACGAGACAGGGCGGGGATACCATGACTCCTGTCTCAGCCGGTCACATTATACTGACACCGACCCAACCAGTAGGGAACGCAACAGCCAGAAATCGAACTCGGGACGTTTTGCGTCGGAGGCCGATGTTCTACCCCTGGACCACCGCGCCCCCCCTCCCACCAACCGCTGGGGAACAACAAGGCTGCTAGAGCAGAGCTCGAACCCGCGCCTCCCGCCTCGCAGCTCTAACCCCAGAGCTACCACGCCCACAGCAGATTAGGTTGTTTTCAGATATACTCTCCTGGAATTACATTAAGACAAGTTGGATGCCTGTTTGAAGCTCCTTTAAGAAATGACAAACCTCGAATGTGTGGAATTATAAAAGAATTCGGTGTGATGTTTGTGGTGAGACACCATTTGAACAATATATATGGCGACATATACAGTTATTTCTTAGCATAGAAATCCCCCAGACGTAATGACGCCTTCCATTAAAAAAAACCAGAGAAAAAAACAACAACGTTAAATCATGAACTGAAAAACAGAATAATAAAAGTAAGAGCATCTACATTGCATTTACAAATTAAGTGGTTTATTATAAACACTTATCAAACTTAATAATAATAATAAAAGTAAGAGCATCTACACTGCATTTACAAATTAAGTGGTTTATTATAAACGCTTATCAAACTTAATAATAAAAAAAGTAAGAGCATCTACATTGCATTTACAAATTAAGTGGTTTATTTTAAACACTTATCAAACTTAATAACCCGCACTTCACCTCAGTGGAGCGAAACGATGGCCAAACAAATTAACCTCATACAAAATGCCTTTAGTTAATGAGAACCATCATAGCCAAACATAATAAATAAATGTTAAAGCCATGTATCGTCCTCTGGGTTTACGACCCAGCAACAACATTATTCCATGACTGTACTTCCATGTACGTAATGCGCTGCCTCCACAACTACGGGCATGCGGGTGGGTCCTGGTGCAACTTGTATTACACCGGCGCCCAGGCGACTTTCATGCAAATCATTCAACTGTGCATGAAGAGTTGACATTTCAAAATGCCCAATTTTTTTTAGAAAACGACAAAAAGTATTGGCACCATTTACTATCACTGGACAAAATATAACAGCAGCAGCAGCAGCAGCAGCAGCAGCAGCAGTAGTAGTAGTAGTAGTAGTAGTAGTAGTAGTAGTAGTAGTAGTAGTAGTAGTAGTAGTAGTAGTAGAGATACCATTTTCATTGAGGAAGACACAGTGCTGTCTGCAGTACAATAATATGTGATGCATATTTCTGACCATTCGGGAACAAATTGCTTCCTTATGGTGATATTGACACAAGCTGAATGGCAATAGAACGGCCGGCCAAAAGTAATAATCACGTTTGTAGTTCAACTCGTGATAATGTGGTGCATGAGGCTACGCAGCTGGTATCACGAAGTCCTAGATACGATAAACCTAATCCACTATAATTATTGATAAACCATTTGAAGAAGCACGTTAAACAAACTTCATAAGCCATGGCTAAAACCCTTAACCACGAATCTTGACAGGGAACTATTGCTTAATCTGGACAATTATAGCGCCCTTAGATCATAACCTCCGGCCACAAGCGTCCAATAGAAAGCCGCGATCGATCAGCTACGTTTGACTATGGCTCTCGTTGGCCATATCAACACCACCATTTCATCTATCAGCATCGCACTCACTTTATTCTAGCTGATTTACGTCAACGGTTTGCCATGAATACCGGCTTGGTGTACGTAAATGTTTAGTTCTATCTACGTCAGTTTTTAGGCCTTGTTTACGAGCCGTATGAAGCCTTTGAACGGATTTGGGAACTGATTGGAATTGGGTCGACCAACCCTATACTAAAAAGTATAATATCTCATGCGCGTCGAACTTTTTAAAATAATTATTGATTGGGGAAAATATCAATCGTGAATGGGTCTTAAGCTTGTTCTCATGGAAAGCAAGTATTGTTTTAACTTGAACATGTAAATTTATGTGATAACTCTAATTTATCTGCTCGCACTTTCATACTATGTAGCTAGAGCTATGCATGGACGCCGATGTTGATTGCCTTACCTACCGGCTTCTGTTCACTCTAAGCCCCCATATCGCAAGACGATTATGTCACCCAAAAAAGTTTGCAAGATGCAGAGCAAGGGACCCAGTCTGATGTATTCAACTGGTTATTCTCAAGATTGTTTGTGTAAATTGATGCCTGTGTGGTAAGAGAGAGAGAGAGAGAGGGAGAGAGAGAGAGGGAAAGGGAGGGAGGGAAAGGGAGAGGAAGAGGGAGAGAGTAAGGGAAAGGGAGGGAGGGAGAGACAAAGACAGACAGACACACACAGACAGAAAGACAGACAGAGAGGAAAAGAGAGAGAAAGAGGCTGGCAGAGAGAAAGAGGAACAGATACAGAGAGATAGACAAAGGAAGAGAGGAAAAAAAGAGATTTGCGTGTTGTTGTTTTCGTGTTTTTTTTTTTTTTTTTTTTTTGCAACAAGTGTATCCTGACATTTAGAAGGACATGAACCTAGGTCTGCGCGGTGCAGTCAGGGAAACATGACCAGAACTGACTGTCTGTGCGTTCATCTGTAAAGCGTGCTTTTTCCCAGGCGCCGAGCACCACATCCCACACTGACATCACGTGCGCGGCCTGGACATGCCACAAAACCTGGGCTCTCACGCGACAAAACCTTGGCTCTCACGCCACAAAACCTTGGCTCTCACGCCACAAAACCTGGGCTCTCACGCGACAAAACCTGGGCTCTCACGCCACAGCCCCACAAGAGGAGACAGGTGCTAGCTTCAACACACAGCGCCAAATCTCGAACTTACGCGCCACTTTTCCCGAAACTATATCTCAGCCAATTTCGGGGGCAAACTGATTTGGAGACTGCCGTTTAGCATTGGAGACGGGTTTGGAGCTTCAAGAGAACAAGTCAAAGGACAGACAGAGAGACAGACAGACAGACAGACAGACAGACAGAGAGACAGACAGACAGACAGACAGGTGGGGTCAAGCAAGTTCAGTGAGGTACTGAGTGGGTCCACTTTTGACAAAAGCAGACACATTTTGAAAAGTAACGGTCCATTTATATTGACAATGCTGACGTAGAGGTGGTCACAGATTAATCCACGGGTCCAAATGTAGTTTGCGACATTGAGGCTAGATGGACGAAGGCTGGAGCAATCTGTCAAAAGAACATTAGTTTTCAGAAGTCACAACGCATGACTGGCTATACTGGCGTCCCATACAGTTCACCTGGCGCAATGAAGGCTACAGGAACGTTAGGTAATATCCCCTCCCCCCTCTCTCTCCAAAAAAAAAGTCGATATACT
>RQTK01000218.1:235274-238097 GCA_003991915.1 Elysia chlorotica | reverse complement strand
ATAAACACGCCGATGACCGCTTACCTTAGCGATAAACACGCCGATGACCGCTTACCTTAGCGATAAACACGCCGATGACCGCTTACCTTAGCGATAAACACGCCGATGACCGCTTACCTTAGCGATAAACACGCCGATGACCGCTTACCTTAGCGATAAACACACCGATGACCGCTTACCTTAGCGATAAACACACCGATGACCGCTTACCTTAGCGATAAACACACCGATGACCGCTTACCTTAGCGATAAACACACCGATGACCGCTTACCTTAGCGATAAACACACCGATGACCGCTTACCTTAGCGATAAACACACCGATGACCGCTTACCTTAGCGATAAACACACCGATGACCGCTTACCTTAGCGATAAACACACCGATGACCGCTGTGGCGAGCTCAGGGGCGGAGCTTCCGGCGGCCATGAAGGTGGCGCCCGCTACATCCGTTTGCAAGTGAAGCACTGAGGGTTAGAGAATACAGCAGACTTTAATTATGGAAGTTGCTATCTCATATCGAAGCAGCCAAAAGGGTTTACAAACAACTATTTATTATGGGAAAATGGTCATTTTACAAGCCAGTCATAAATTAGCATTTCCATTTCATATAACATGACTGCCCGAGAACCATGCTATGTATATTTTTACCGAAATCGTCACACGCCTAGTAAATCTTTAACCGATTTCGACATGAATTAATTGGTGATATAGCATTTCTTATTTCATTTCATTTCATGATATATTTATGGTGAATAATAGCCAATAACGCCAGGTTTAAAAATTTCTCAGACAAACTGTATTTGCACTCAAAAACTACGATCACATAATTATTAAATCTGTGCTAAAATCTTCTGAGGATAGCAGGCGTACAATTTCAAAGCCCTCTCTTACACTTCTGCATACATTTTACTACTAATTCCATATTTTAATTGCACTTCTTTTGTTTTTGTTTTTGATATCTTTTTGAGACGTTACTTGAGAGACATAAATCTACAGATATTTTCTGTTTGCAAAGGTTACACGTTGTGACTTTCACTTCTTCAGAGCTCATTGGACGGTTTTAATTGCCTTAAAATCTACACAATTCGGAGACGTCCACGCCCGATTCGCTAACGACGGGATGATTCCTTTGTACGAGACTCCGCATCAGATGATACCGACCTGGGGTCCAGCGGGGCGTGTCTCGGTAGCTTATATTTATATTGAACTCTGCCAGAGTTAAAAATATCCACACTAGCGCACCTCGAGCGACTAAAGCTTTCGAGCTGACTCCTCGTACAATATAGCCTATATAGTGCTGCTGTGACGTGTCAAACTTCACGCTGAACGAGGTGTCAAACTTCATGCTGAACGGAGTGTCAAACTTCATGCTGAACGAGGTGTCAAACTTCATGCTGAACGAGGTGTCAAACTTCATGCTGAACGAGGTGTCAAACTTCATGCTGAACGAGGTGTCAAACTTCATGCTGAACGAAGTGTCAAACTTTATGCTCAACGAAGTGTCAAAAGCTTCAAATTATAGACAGCCGAACAGTACTCTGACCAATGCCTTGTTTCTGAGACTTTCTTGGAATACTCATTGTAATCTATTGAGAGAGAGAGAGAGAGAGAGAGAGAGAGAGAGAGAGAGAGAGAGAGAGAGAGAGAATTAGATATTTAGACGGATTTGTTATCAAGTCTACATGTTTATTTATTTCTTAATCAACCGCATGATTGTAACGGTCCAAACGGTGACATGTTAAGAAACTGGCGGTAGATTCGTAGATATTTCAAGTCTTTATTTTTATTAATTTGTTAATCAACCGCATGATTGTAACGTTCCGAACGGTGACATATTAAGAAACTGGTGGTAGATTCGGAGGTGCTTGATCCACTAAATGATGTTCATGTCGATTTTTCTCGGATATTCTCTACACCTTTAAGTGACATAAAGTCAATAAAAATGACTGAGACCATCTATTGCACCACGCACGATGAGATTTCCTTAAATATATACATATACCGAACATAGTTTTATGCCTCCAAAGCCCTGTACTTGTAGCTTATCAATTGATCTCTAAGCTTAGGAAAATCTATAGCTCTGACCTCACGATTTCCTCAACAACTGGGCTTACCCTCATCGGTAAACAGGTTTCTTCTGTCGCAATCAGAAACCTCATCATTGACAGGACCTGGTATTGATCTGCTCACACCTTGCAATGAGCTCTCGCGCATTTAGCACCAGACGACGATACAGAGTACACGAGTTTATGTCCAGGTCCCTCATCTACAGAACTTGAGTCATTGTCATGGCGACTCCTCCACTAACTATGGCTATTTACGGGTTTAATAAGGAAATACTCATTTCATCGGTCGTTCACACACACTATGGTAGAACACGACAATAATTATCGTTCTCAATTTCGTCCAAATCTTTCATTAGCTCCCCTATCCTTGATGCGGCAGATCGCACATAGTCACGCAAGATTCAATAAGAGTCTTTTTATTGTTCACAATGAGCGGCAGTATCGTATTCTCATTGTCTCATGCCAACCCCGACCACCCCCCAGTACTCACTGTCACAGACCAACTCGAGCCCCCCCCCCCCCAGTACTCACTGTCACAGAGCACCTCTAGAGCGGGCACGAAGTAGCTGTCGCAGACGATGGACAGCGCCAGGAACATGTAGAGCACCGCCAGGACGTGTAGCAAGATGGCGCCCTCCTTGCGCTCCTGCTGGGAGAAGATGTCCCGCGGGAACTGTTCCACGGCGCGCGGCGTGCAGTTTGGCATGTACAGCAGGTGGCGGGACGTGCCTGCAACAGACACACACCGATATGTA
>RQTK01000218.1:212774-230274 GCA_003991915.1 Elysia chlorotica | reverse complement strand
ACAGGCATAATGTGCATTGTTTCGCACTTAACATACTACAGGTTTTTACATGGCTTCCACCAAGCTTCCTATAGCAAAACGTAAAACACCTTCTAGCTCGAATTGTTCAGAAGCCGAACTCATGTAATCATATTATACTCATAATTATTTAATATTGCCCTGTGATATGGTAAATGGACAAATTAAATTTATAAGCAATATTAAAATACCAAAACAGTTTGGTCAAGAAACAGATCTAACATTGCTCTGATTGATTAATATGAACATTGGGGGGGATCTGGTGAAGTCCTCTTACAGAAAATCATTCAACGAGCTATTATAGGATCAGGTGATTGTCAACCCATCTTGAGTAATGATCTGACTGCGGTGGGAATTCATTGGTGCTGCCTTGGATCAAAATCATTGATTAAGTTTGCTCGATTTGTGATACAAGACATGCAACCATATCTCAAAAAGAAATGATTAAGCGATGCAGTCTAGAAGGTTCACGTACATTCGTTCAGTCTACCGCACTGTTGAGCACTGTTGAGCACCAGGTGCGCCCGCTCTCCTTCATTGACCATCCAGTAGGATGTAGGATCTTAACCAGGCAGTCATGGCGGCGTCTCATAATTGGCTTTCGCTAATAAAGCACACAGTCCGAGATTAAAAACATGCCAATCCCTGGAGGGATTTCCCCGACATTTGATCAACAATATTAATTAGCGAAATGAAATCACACGGAGTTACTGCTGCGAATGAAAACAACAGTTGATTTTTTTTACGCCGCCCCCTTTTTGGAACGTACATATTTTTTCCAAAAGATATGTTCTCCACAAGCGTTATCCAGTCTGCACCTACACATGCGTTTTCAGACTAGAGCTTTATGTAATCAAAAGTGCCGCTATTTCATATACTATTTACAACATATATATGGAGCTAAAGGATCTAGATCGGGAAGTAGATCTGGTACTCTGTGAAAGTACACGTAGCTTTACACAGAGGACCACATGAACAGCGCCCCCGTGCAGTGAGAATGGCCAATGGTCATTGGCTGAAGGTCACAGGCTGGAGGGACCAACACGAAAATCTGATACACTCAGAGCACGAAATGACGCTTGAGAGATGAGTACCTAATCCATGCTTAGACCCGTTGCTGTTGTTGTTGTTGTTGTTGTTGTTGTTGTTGTTGTTGTTGAGTTGGTTTAACGTCCAACAGCAGCACTATATAGGCTATATTATGGACGGGCCCCAAGACTGACGTCTGACAATTTTATGTGCTGCCACACACGAGACAGGGCGGGTATACCATGAATCCTGTCTCAGCCGGTCACATTAAACTGACACCGACCCAACCAGAAGGGAGCGAAATCTCCAGGGCTCGAACCCAGACCTTTTGCGTGGGAAGCTGATGTTCTACCCCAGGGCCACCGCGCCCCCCACTTAAGCCGGTACCGCGCTATAACTTTTAGTTGATCAACTAAAACACTGAAATCGTGCTGTCGAGTTAAGGTACAATATGTCTGACGTCACTGCGACTAAATAGTTGATCGATATTTGTTCGAGTTGCGTCACCTTGCCTTGTCTTGGTCATACCAAAAATGGATGTGACAGAGGTGGTTTGTGTTTGTGCTTTGACATTTTCATTCCACGCCTTTTCTTCTAAGTCTCTTTATTGTAGAGAAGAGGTTGGCTCTCGATCAATGAAACAGGTTTTTCCATCCAGCTTGCATCGACATCCATATCATCTCTCAATTCTAAAACTATAGACCTCTCTGTCCGTACTACAAGCCACTTCTAAAATAATTGAGAGTTCACGTCCTTGCTGTAGTGATTGAGTACTGAGTAGATCTAGTGTGTAGTCGACTCGAGTCAACTCAACTATCTAGTTGTGCCTCTATTTCTCACTAGCACAATAAAATGGACCAACAGTTGAGTTGAAGCCCGTTTATTCCTCTGCACACACTTTCACGGTTAAAAAAAGGAGTTGAAGTAGTGCAGTAGCGTCTACTTATTTTCATAGGTTACATCCAATCCTTTCAGCGCAATTTTTTAGTTGATCACCGGCCTAACACTCCCCTAAACTCTATGTGGTTTTAAATTGCATGAATATAACATGAAAGACAAAGTGATGGCTATACAAGAGAGCCGCGCATTTCCTGTGGTGTTTGACCACCAATAACGGGAAAAACACTCGCTCTACGCAAACACATTCAAAGGTTCATATAAACTAGCAAGGAGACTGGACATTTCTCAATTTCACATAGGCCCACCAATAAAAGAAAAAAAATATGCATTTTTTAAACATACTTCACAAAACGATATTTTGCTCGATGGACCCCTTGGGTTCTGATCGCTGGTTTAAAAAATCAAATCACATTTTGTCTATGTGATTCCTGGATGAGAAAATGGCCAATGAAAATTTGACCAGTCCAAATATGAGTTCACTTACTCAGCAATGAGGGGAAGACGGGGCACGAGCGAGTAGAATTTTCTGTCGCTAACCTCGAAGTTCCAGCTTGGCGGCAGGTAATAGTGGGCACGAGGGAGTAGAATTTTCTGTCGCTAACCTCGAAGTTCCAGCTTGGCGGCAGGTAATAGAACTACCGCCTGAGCCACTTTTCTCTGGCCCTGAGGGCTGTACATGATTGGCCCTGTTGACCAGGCTAACACCAGGCAGGGCTGGACAGCTCTGCACGACACCCGGTGTAAGTAGCTTAAGACAATATGACCTGCCATCTGGACACGTATGATCACACGTATGATCCTCCCACTAAGAGACAAAACCAACAGGACGAGACGCGGCCAGGATGGCTGAATGCACCTCTCGATTCTTCTCTTTAATTAATTACACAGAGGGACATGCGAGATCAGGAGCAGGATCAGGAAGAACTTAGCTCACCTGACCGTGACGCTCAATCCAAATAGAGTTCAGGGTCTAGGACAAGCCATGGGCTACTCTAACCAGAACCCAGCCAGAGTTCAGGGCCTTGAGCTACCCTAACCAGAACCAAGCCTGATCAAAGCACACTAATAAATCACTCGGTATGGTTTTCGTGTATTTTAGGTCTTAATTTAGATAGTTATTGACTAAGGCAGAACCAGACTGCTGTGGTGGGGATGCATCTGGACTGCTTGTATTTATTTGCGCAGTCAGACTAGACCGAGGCTAAAAAAATAACAAATTCACACGGAAGCCACAGCCCCATCCCAGCCACCAGGGTCAGTCTGACTCTGGCCTTATACTGCTAAAATTTACAAGCAAAACGGCCATGTATGAGGGCATTAAACAAGCAACAAAGAAAACGGCATCCTTGAAGGAGAAGTCATTATAGACAAAAGCAAGCAAATGAAGAGATGGGTGGAGCAGTATTTGGAACTTTATTCCAGAGAAAAATAATGCTGTATCACAGGAAGCATTAGATAGAATTGACGCACTTCCGGTAATGGAGAAACTTGACTCAGAGCCCACTATGGAGGAACTTGGAAAAGCAATTGATGCCCTAGCCAGTATGAGGTGAGATGGTATTCCGCCTACATCATCAAAAGCGGCAAACCAACCCTTCTCCAGCCACTCCTCTCCCTTCTATGCCGCTGCTGGAATGAAGGCAAGGTACCCCAGAACACTAGGAACACCAAGATCCTCACGCTCTACAAAAATAAAGGTGACTGTAGTGATTGTAACAAGGCCAAGTCTTTGCCCGCATTGTCCTAGCCCGACCTCAGGTCCTCACGGAACGCTATATACCCAGAGTCTCATTGCGGCCTCAGTGCTGGGAGATCAGCGATAGACATGATCTTCTCTGTGCGTCATCCACAGGCGAAATGTAGAGAACAACAGATGCCATTCTACATGACATTCATAGACCTGACACGAGCTTTTGACCACGTTAGCAAGAAAGGGATTTTTCAGTTGCTTCAGAAGATATGTTGTCCCTCTCAGCAGAAAGGAGAGAAAAGCAGACCAGTCTCCCCAACAAACATCAAAGTTTGTCTGTGACAACTGCCACGGAAGGATTGGACTCCTGAGCCACTGTCGTCACTGCTCTAGCCAGACCTGATCTTTACTATCGACAGGAAGGACGCGTACTACTCAACTTTTACTGCTAGAAGTCACAAATACGGTGACTCTAACATTAAGGGTTTAGGCGGATCTTACTTTAATAACAGTTTATAAAAAAAAACAACCTGAAATTAAATGAAATAATATACCGGTAACAACAAAGACAATTAAATAATTAGAGAAAAACAAGAACAAGAACAACAACAACAACAACAACAATAACAACAACAACAACAACAACAATAACAACAACAACAACAACAACAACAACAACAACAACAATAACAACAAACAACAATAACAACAACAACAAAACAACAACAGCAACAACAAAACAACAACCATAGCAATAACAGCATAAACCACAGAAACAGCAAAAGCAATGATAAAAGCAATGATAATACATGTAATGATAACACAGTAGTAATAAACAATGCTGGAACGTGGATTAACGTGGCCATACGTTTACCTCTAGATTTCTCTCTATCTCTATAATGCATCTAAAGCTCGCTGTTTCTTGAGATTCCACCTCTATAACTATATGTATCTAGTGGACGGATCCCAAGACTTACATCTTAAAACTGTGCTCGCTGCCAATGAGGAAGAGATAGCGCTGATACCAATTTGACTCCTGTCTCCACCAGTCACACGCGGGTCAAGACCCAGCCAATAATCAAGGAGATAATCTTATTGGCTGAACCGGCAATTTCTGATTAGAGACTTCTCGCCCTACCGGACCCCCCCCCCCCCCCCCCACCCTCCTGTCGTTACCTCATAGGGCTACCAACCTGTAGCCACCTGCCTGCAGCCCTCAATCGATAAAATTAAAGCCTTAATCCGAGCGTCGTGAGTTTGTCGATACCGCGAGCAGTCTCTGCGCTCTCAAGATCAGAATGATAAATACATGTATGTACCAGATGATGGACAAGCTATCTTAGTCGGTAGAGCGAAGCGGCTTCTAAACAGAGAACCCTGGTTCGAACCTCGGTTCAGGCCGCCTTGTAATGGGTGTTCGGTGTCAGTAGAATGTGAGAATGCAAATCCTGAATATCCTCCGACATCCCGCGGCCGTGACGTTTCCTGTTTGGGAAAGCCCGGGCTATGCGAGCAGATAAACATCACTGTAGACTTGTTGTAACTGTTTGAATGCTTACATCGAAATATCCCCATTGCCTATGTGTTGATGTAGGCTGAACGAAGAACGAGTGATAAAAACAACTGGTCTCTACTTAAAAACATAGATCGATTTCTACAAGCCATGCAACAAAATAAACCGAAATAATTTCATCTTTGACATTTTTTACTAACAGCCTCATGCCGCGACAAGTTCTGCGTTTTCATTAGGCACATCGATCCAAACGGATTCTTTGTGTCTCTAAAACACAGCTCTGCACTTCTTTCATTGATAGCTGAGGCCAAAAGCTCAGAATAAAAGAAGAAACAAAACAAAGTAGAAATGTGGATCGGCAGCCCACTGTTACTAATAGGCCACGATGCATAATAAGTTTGTTTCCAATGCAGAGCAGGTGTGGAGAAGGTTGGTTGGTTGGGTTGGTTTTACGTCCAACAGCAGCACTATATAGGCTATATAGGCTATATTGTGGACGAGCCCCAAGACAGATGTCTGACAATTTCATGTGCTGCCACACACGAGACAGGGCGTGGAGGCAGGAATAAGCTAGAAGATGAGCTAGAAGATAAAATACATGTACATGTTTCGCTTCGAATTAGCCTTCATTCAATACCATATTAACGTTTTTTAAACTCCGTCTCTGAGTTTTGTAATTGATCAATCGTGCTATCGGGAAAGAAAATACATTACTTGTGCATTGAAGACAACAATAAACTTCTTGAATCTTTCATTATTGAACATCTCGTGAACGCCATTTTCTTCTCAGAAGTTCTAACATCAAAATCATAGGGTAATTACGCTTACTTTATTTTAAGTACACGAAAGGGATCGAATGGCGGGAAGTTGGTTGGTTGGTTGGGTTGGTTTAACGTCCAACAGCAGCACTATATAGGCTATATTGTGGACGGGCCCCAAGACGGACGTCTGACAATTTTATGTGCTGCCACACACGAGACAGGGCGGGGATACCATGACTCCTGTCTCAGCCGGTCACATTATACTGACACCGATCCAACCAGTAGGGAACGCAACTGTAGAATTTGTTTCCACTGGTTGTTCGGTGTCAGTAGAATTTGTTTCCACTGGTTGTTCGGTGTCAGTAGAATTTGGTTCCACTGGATGTTCGGTGTTAGTAGAATTTGCTTCCACTGGATGTTCGGTGTTAGTAGAATTTGGTTCCACTGGATGTTCGGTGTTAGTAGAATTTGGTTCCACTGGATGTTCGGTGTTAGTAGAATTTGGTTCCACTGGATGTTCGGTGTTAGTAGAATTTGGTTCCACTGGTTGTTCGGTGTCAGTAGAATATGAGAGACCAAGTCATGAGTATGCTCATTCGGGATCCCGCGGCCGTGACGTTTCCTGTTTAGGAAAGCCCGAGCTATGCGAGCAGATAAACATCACTGTAGACTTGTTGTAACTGTTTGAATGTTTACATCGAAATATCAGCGTTGCCTATGTGTTGATGTAGGCTGAACGAAGAACGAGTGATAAAAACAACTGGTCTCTACTTAAAAACATAGATCGATTTCTACAAGCCATGCAACAAAATAAATCGAAATAATTTCATCTTTGAAATTTTTACTAACAGCCTCATGCCGCGACAAGTTCTGCGTTTTCATTAGGCACATCGATCCAAACGGATTCTTTGTGTCTCTAAAAACACAGCTCTGCACTTCTTTCATTGATAGCTGAGGCCAAAAGCTCAGAATGAAAGAGGAAACAAAACAAAGTAGAAATGTGGATCGGCAGCCCACTGTTACTAATAGGCCACGATGCATTTATAGGTTTGTTTCCAATGCAGAGCAGGTGTGGAGGCAGGAATGAGCTAGAAGATAGTATACATGTTTCGCTTTGAATTAGGCGTCATTCAATACCACGTTAACGTTTTTTAAACTCCATCTCTGAGTTTTGTAATTGATCAATCGTGCTATCGGGAAAGAAAATAAATTACTTGTGAATTGAAGACAACAATAAACTTCTTGAATCTTTCATTATTGAACATCTCGTGAACGCCATTTTCTTCTCAGAAGTTCTAACATCAAAATCATAGGGTAATACGCTTACTTTATTTTCAACGGGTCTTGGGAAATTGGTTGGTTGGTTGGGTTAGTTTAACGTCCAACAGCAGCACTATATAGGCTATATTGTGGACGGGCCCCAAGACGGACGTCTGACAATTTTATGTGCTGCCACACACGAGACAGGGCGGGGATACCATGACTCCTGTCTCAGCCGGTTACATTATACTGACACCGACCCAACCAGTAGGGAACGCAACTGCCAGAATTCGAACTCGGGACCTTTTGCGTCGGAAGCTGATGTTCTACCCCTAGACTACCGCGCCCCCCGTCTTGGGAAGTGAGTGAACTACGTTTGTTCATGATCAAATAGATAACACTACACATTATACTCTATGAATTATTGTTAAATGCTTTAAAGAAATACTTTTTAGTATATTTCAAAACAATACCGTATTTGTTTTAAATACAGAAAATATTCTGGGATCGGTGTATAAAAGATTGTTTCAAACGTGAAAGGTCTTCGTCTCGCGTTAATATTCCCAGTATAATTTGTTGGTTTTTTGTTGTTGTTGCTGCCAATACTGCAGTGCTCTCTCTCTCTCTCTCTCTCTCTCTCTCTCTCTCTCTCTCTCTCTCTCTCTCTCTCTCTCTCTCCCTCCCTCTCTCTCTCCCTCCCTCCCTCTCCTCTCCTCTCTCTCTCTCTCTCTCTCTCTCCCTCTCTCCTCTCTCTCTCCCTCTGTGTCTCTCTCTCTCTCTCTCTCTCTGGTCTGAACGTCTCCTGTACGCTGAGGTTTCCAGGCTAGTCCAGCTGTAGACCACTGACCAGTGCCAGCCTTGGGCCATCACCGCCTCTGGCGAGAGGTCAGCCTGCCACCCTCTTGCAGGTAGGTTTTAACCAGTGCCAGCCTAGGGCCATCACCGCCTCTGGCGAGAGGTCAGCCTGGCATCCTCTTGCAGGTAGGTTTTAACCAGTGCCAGCCTAGGGCCATCACCGCCTCTGGCGAGAGGTCAGCCTGCCACCCTCTTGCAGGTAGGTTTTAACCAGTGCCAGCCTTGGGCCATCACCGCCTCTGGCGAGAGGTCAGCCTGCCATCCTCTTGCAGGTAGGTTTTAACCAGTGCCAGCCTTGGGCCATCACCGCCTCTGGCGAGAGGTCAGCCTGCCATCCTCTTGCAGGTAGGTTTTAACCAGTGCCAGCCTAGGGCCATCACCGCCTCTGGCGAGAGGTCAGCCTGCCATCCTCTTGCAGGTAGGTTTTAACCAGTGCCAGCCTTGGGCCATCACCGCCTCTGGCGAGAGGTCAGCCTGCCATCCTCTTGCAGGTAGGTTTTAACCAGTGCCAGCCTTGGGCCATCACCGCCTCTGGCGAGAGGTCAGCCTGCCACCCTCTTGCAGGTAGGTTTTAACCAGTGCCTTCATTACGTCATGACTATTTATACCGACATGGCATTGTTGCCGATTCGACACTGTGCATATGTATAGCAAAGGAAACAAAGCTAAACACACTGATAAGGATATTAAATAGATTAACTAGTCATTTCGACGATTTCCAAAAAAGCAAAGCATGGCACACATAACTGTTCCGGAGGTTACAGTTTATGTGTGTTTACACTATCGTTTCAGATGTTTAAAAACGATCGGTTCTGTTTCTAAATATGGCAACACGAGAAGGTAATGTATGCCTGATTGTCAAGGCTGTTGACTTCTTCTATGTGTATTTTTTTTTCTTTCATGTCCTGGAGAGAGATAAGAGAGGAGGTGGTCATGTGCCTGTGCCTAATACGACCTACTGGATCTCTTGCTACCAGCACGTCCTTAAACAACAATAACAACAACTTTAGTTGCATCGTTTTTAGTTTTGTGTGTAACTAGATTTAGTTGATTATAATTATATTTGTGTAATACATCTACTTGTCCAAGTCGATTTTACCTCAAAGGAACAAATAAAGTTTATCTGATGTTATCTTATCTTAAAAATGTATGCACTGGTCTTTTTAATTAGCCTGAATAACATTTGAAGTTTGCTATATATCAACGTTGAAACTGTCCCGAAAATAAATGTAAACGTTATCTGCGATGGTGCTTGATAGACAAAATTATTAGTGTTGGAAAGACAGAGGTCAAGTTTTGCTATCTGCAAAATATTTTTTGTTTAAGTTTATTGTTTATTTCAAGTTCCTGATATGGAGCAAACTCGCGATGGGGGTTACTTGTAAAAACAATGTCGCCATTGTTCACTAGATGTCTCCCAGGCGCTTCTTGCATTTTACTCTATTGTGATACATGTGGTCCCCAGGCATCTGTTAACACTGATAACAATAATGATCCGACGCGTTCACCTGCTGTACCAATGTCGAGCTAACACACCATAGCAATAAACGTAGACACTTCAAAGCTAATTCTGTTGTGTGTTCCAGTGTATCCTTTAACTGCAAAGCATACAAAATAATGCTGTTTCCGTCAATGCGAGAAAGAGAGAAGTTACATGAGCGTCTCTACCTGAATGGACTCGGGTTTAGTTTGCTACAGATTTGGAGACATATTTTTCCAGACGTTTCCTCACACTGTATACCTAAGCCAAACCATGTCCTTCTGTAACATAGACGGTTATGCCGAGACAGCCCAGGTACCGCCAGTTGTCTAAAACTATCTGTGCTAGTGTGACAAGCACGGGTCCAGCGCGAGAGTAGACAACGTGCTCCTGGCCTTGCTTAATACTTAGACGTACTTAAGTTGTTTTGGAGCAAAGAAGATGACACAAACTATGATCTTTACATAGCAACGAAGAAAACAAAAACATAATTGTTTAGCCTTATTATATTAACAGAAGATATCATTTGAATTTTCTCAAATGCTGACAGCCCAGGTACCGCCAGTTGTCTAAAACTATCTGTGCTAGTGTGACAAGCACGGGTCCAGCGCGAGAGTAGACAACGTGCTCCTGGCCTTGCTTAATACTTAGACGTACTTAAGTTGTTTTGGAGCAAAGAAGATGACACAAACTATGATCTTTACATAGCAACGAAGAAAACAAAAACATAATTGTTTAGCCTTATTATATTAACAGAAGATATCATTTGAATTTTCTCAAATGCTGTTTTGACATGTCAAGCCTTAGTTCTGTCCTCTATCAATGGAGCGCAGTTACTCAAGCCTTAGTTCTGTCCTCTATCAATGGAGCACAGTCAGCTGATCCAACAATTGAGGATCAAAGACGGAACAAGTTCCGAACCTTTAACAGAGAACAACAATAAAACTTTAAATTTTGAAACAATAATCTGCTCACACGACACTGCTCAAACATAGCTGGGACATTATCCAACGGCACTGTAAGATCGATCGCAGAGTGCCTTGCCCCTCACCGTGTTACCTAAGGCGTGAATTAGTCATGGCAGTTTATCCAGAAACAAGTACGGCCAATACAACAAGCGAACGTTCTAAGACAGATGTGATAAACTATGTGGGTAGAAGCAGCAGGGCAAAGCCGACACACACACACACGCACACACACACACACACATTGAGGCAACATAAAAACAGTGACAAAAAGAGGCAGGCGTGGAGAGAGAGGTGGAGTTGAAATGGCCTGGTCTCTCTCAGGCAGCGCACATAATTTTGATGTTCCTATTGTCACTAAAATAACCCAGAAACTTGTTCAAAAAGAGGGCTCATTGTAGAAAAAAAAGCCACTAGAAAAACAAAACTATCGCTGTGTTTGTTTTTTACCAACAGTTATGTTTAGACGATCCGGAAACGAGCTTGGTGAATGTAAGGTTTATTTTCTACACATTTTTTTTACATAAATATAAAAGAAAAAACAACATGTCACAGTAAGACATTGAAAGGTTTAGAGTTAAGTTATCAATGTTACCTGCCATATGCACCGTATCGAGCGAAATCCAGCTGTTTCATTTTATCTGACACACGCAACGAGCAATAATTTCACAATTTCTATAATCATGTTATTTCGTTAAAAGACACATATCGGAAGTTAGTATTACAGAGTTTTTGCTTGCAGTCTGTTAAAAACTTCAGTGTCGTGTTGAATCAATAGGGCCATCCAGCCAGACGGTAGTCACCGACACCCAATCACTCACTCACTCACTCACTCACTCACTCACTCACTCACTCACCCACTCACCCACTCACCCACTCACCCACTCACTCACTCACCCACTCACTCACTCACTCACTCCCTCACTCGCTCACTCATTCACTCACTCACTCACTCACTCACTCCGCCCCTCTACCAGGCCCAGAGACACCAACTAAATCTAACTCTTTCCAAGGACCAGACCCACACTCGGAGCGCGTAAATGTCTTGCAACCTACATGTATTTTTGAAAAGCCAAATGAATGGGATTTAAAATACAATTTTCTTGAGTTCTCGATACAATACTAGACCATGATCCTCGATTGAACTATGATTCTAAAAGCAAAGGTCTGTGTCTCGATAAAATACAAGAGCACGATCCTCGATTGAGCTATGATTCTAAAAGCAGAGGTTTGTGTCTCCATACAATACAAGAGCACGATCCTCGATATCCCTATGATTCTAAAAGCAGAGGTCTGTGTCTCCATACAATACAAGAGCACGATCCTCGATATCGCTATGATTCTAAAAGCAGAGGTCTGTGTCTCCTCAGGAGTAGTGCTCAAAAGGCTGGAATACAAATATTTATAGAAAGCGACCAGAAATCTGTATCAGGAACAACGACGCTTCTTGAATACTCGATTTTAATTTAAATCCAAAGATGTAGTTTCACTTCGATTTATTGTACATTCGATCTTAATGAAAGAACAAAGATTACAATGGCCACTGTAAATTACAGATATATTTTCTCAGATAGACCCCGGTACCTAAGAAACAGAGGATATCATTTGAATTTTCTCAAATGCTGTTTTAACATGTCAAGCCTAAGTTCTGTCCTCTATCAATGGAGCGCAGTTACTGGCAGCTGATCCAACAATTGAGGATCAAAGACGGAACAAGTTCCGAACCTTTAACAGAGAACAACAATAAAACTTTAAATTTTGAAACAATAATCTGCTCACACGACACTGCTCAAACATAGCTGGGACATTATCCAACGGCACTGTAAGATCGATCGCACAGTGCCTTGCCCCTCACCGTGTTACCTAAGGCGTGAATTAGTCATGGCAGTTTATCCAGAAACAAGTACGGCCAATACAACAAGCGAACGTTCTAAGACAGATGTGATAAACTATGTGGGTAGAAGCAGCAGGGCAAAGCCGACACACACACACACGCACACACACACACACACATTGAGGCAACATAAAAACAGTGACAAAAAGAGGCAGGCGTGGAGAGAGAGGTGGAGTTGAAATGGCCTGGTCTCTCTCAGGCAGCGCACATAATTTTGATGTTCCTATTGTGTTCCTATTGACCAACAGTTATGTTTAGACGATCCGGAAACGAGCTTGGTGAATGTAAGGTTTATTTTCTACACATTTTTTTTACATAAATATAAAAGAAAAAACAACATGTCACAGTAAGACATTGAAAGGTTTAGAGTTAAGTTATCAATGTTACCTGCCATTCACCCGCTTATGCACTTACTCAATCACTCACTCACTCACTCACTCACTCACTCACTCACTCACTCACTCACTCACTCACTCACTCACTCACTCACTCACTCACTCACTCACCCACTCACTCACTCACTCACTCCCTCACTCACTCACTCATTCACTCACTCACTCACTCACTCACTCCGCCCCTCTACCAGGCCCAGAGACACCAACTAAATCTAACTCTTTCCAAGGACCAGACCCACACTCGGAGCGCGTAAATGTCTTGCAACCTACATGTATTTTTGAAAAGCCAAATGAATGGGATTTAAAATACAATTTTCTTGAGTTCTCGATACAATACAAGAGCACGATCCTCGATTGAGCTATGATTCTAAAAGCAAAGGTCTGTGTCTCCATACAATACAAAACCATGATCCTCGATTGAGCTAGGATTCTAAAAGCAGAGGCCTGTGTCTCCATACAATACAAAACCATGATCCTCGATTGAGCTAGGATTCTAAAAGCAGAGGTCTGTGTCTCGATACAATACAAGACTATGATCCTCGATTGAGCTATGAATGTAAAAGCAGAGGTCTGTGTCCTACCGGCGTCCACAATAAAGCCTATATAGTGCTGCCCTTGGACGTTAAAACAACCCAACCCAACCCCCACCCGTGACTTACCGTGCTGGCCCGTGCTGTAGTCCAGGGGCAGAGGCTCGCCCAGCGAACCCAGCGAACCCAGCGAGTCCAGAGACAGGCGGGAGACCCCCAGGTCTGAGGGCTTCCAAACCAAGTCGAACAGGAAGCCGGCCCCGCGCAGGCCCAGGGTCAAGGCCGATGCCAGCACCAGGAACGCTTTGGGTCTGAACGGGCGTCTCCCCAACATGATGGGCACGAGGTTTAACTCCTGCGCTCACAAGAAAACTGGCTCACAATGTTACTGATGATAACACAGGCTAACTGAGTTGCCGCGTCATTGAATACTTTTGGGACTAAACTTACTTTTGTCTCAATGATTGCACGCTTAGTTACTTATATTGTCCATCTTCGGTTCTTTGGAGTCTTTTACAGAACTTAAAGTAAAACAACGCAGAGCTTTCTGTAGAAAAATAAACACGGCAGGTGATGAAAACTATTGGTTTTGTACTATGACCAGGATATAAAGCGTAGCATTACCTACTGGTACATGTAGTGTCACATGTCCTCAGCCTAAACCGTCTTATCAGGCACTGAATGTTACTCACGGCACACACACACACAAACACACAGGTACATACGCACTAGTGGTCTATATCTAGTCGGCCCTTCTGATCGATTACGTACGCGAATCGTGCCCTACACCAGTAGATCTGCCTAATCCATAGATATATAACTACCCCACACATATATGGCCTAATCTAAACTCAGGGGCTAGCCACTTCCCTCACCGATCCCTTGACTAATCAAGCTACGCGCCGCTTTCAAATCTATTACATCGTAAAAATGGGATTTCCAGGCATAACAAGAGTAGCGATGTAAGAAAAAAAAAACACGATTTCGCGTGCAAAAAAGAATTAATTAAAGTGGAATCTATTGAGCGTAAAAGAAAAGACTTTGCCGTACGACTTCTTATTAGCATAATTATTATTACCACGAGCTGGACGCTACAATTGCAACAGTTACAATTCACACAAAGCTCATGCAAATCTACAGCCTTGTCGCAAAAATCGCATACGTAATTTTTAATACGACGGCATAAATATTGTAAGAGGCACCTTAGCACCTGATAGTTATTTATAAATCTTCGGTTTGTTACGTTATTTACGCTCTAACAACATTGGTTACGGTACATCTTAGTTAGCGATCATATTTCTATAGGCTTCTACCTAGCATCCGTATAACAAGAACCTTGGAAGAGGTAGAAACGATCTAGATCTAGATAAAGCTGCGTCGGGCCTAGAAGGCCTGGCGGCCGCGCCTGCTTTGCCTGACGTCTGACAGTGCTGGACTCAATGGCTGTGCCAGTCTTTAGTCTTTACACACAACAAGCGGGCGAATGTGACACGGGTCCAGAACAACCACACTCTCCGTTCCCGCCCAGGGCTAGATCTGCGGCTCACGACCAGAGCACATGAGAGAAGGCAGAGATAGGGACAGTCTCTCCGCCGGGCAGCGTGAGGGAAGCAAGCACATGACGTCACTGCCTGGCTGGCTCTCTGTACCTTCTCTTCTCTCTCTCTCTCCTCTCTCTCTCTCTGAGGGATGCCTTAACCGCTCTCATTAAAATAACAATAGTAGGTAACGATAGGCTATTGATACGTGCCGGCTCTCTCTCTCTCTCTCTCTCTCTCTCTCTCTCTGAGGGAGGGGGCTCGCCTTAACCGCTCTCATTAAAATAACAATAGTAGGTAACGATAGGCTATTGATACGTGCCGGCTCTCTCTCTCTCTCTCTCTCTCTCTCTCTCTCTCTCTCCCAGCATTATTATGAAGCGTTAGGGCGGCGAGCTTCGCAGATAAACCAGCACAGTGCGCACTCTTGTCTAATGTCTGTCTTCCTCCACCCACTGACAATGCGGTGTGTTTCAGATTGCGCGTGCAGTTTGAGCCCAAATTGCTCCGGTGTCATATTGACCATCGCCAGAGAAATCGTGCACTGTGTCACTTGTGTGTGAGCGACGTGAAAGTGGACGTCTACGAGTTCTCGCAGAGAATTGTAAGACTTTACATCAGCCGTGTCCTAAAATGAAAGGTTTAGAGTTATGGACTGAAATACCTAGTCCTCGCTTGGGTTGGGTTGGGTTGGTTTTAACGTCCAACAGCAGCTCTATATAGGCTATATTGTGGATGGGTCCCAAGACGGACGTTTTACAATTTTATGTGCTGTCACACACGAGAAAGGGCGGGGATACCATGACTTCTGTCTCAGCCGTTTACATTACACCGACCCAACCAATAGGGAACGCAACAGCCAGGATTCGAACTCGGGACCTTTTGCGTCGGAAGCCGATGTTCTACCCCTGGACCACCGCCCCCCAGTGGCAGGACTGGCAGCCTGTCAGTGTATGGGGGAACTCTGAGTGTCAGATGAGTTCACAGGCGGTTCTCAAACATTAGGTTGTCTAACAGGGAACTTCATCAGACACGCCTTAAACTAAAGCGACGTTTGATTAAGAGACAGCTTCAAATATCGCTAAATTTAGGTCTGTTTACAAACCAAGTCGAATGTGCTGATGGGCAAAAAAAGAAAAGAATGATTTTTCTGAGAGTTGTCTGTTCCTGCCGTGCGTATGATTTGGTTGAAGTGATTATACTGACGTTACACAGTGGACTCAAACGATTGCTTTTTGATTATACAAGGAATAGTTTATGAAACAGAATAAACGTAAAGAGACTGTAGCTACATATTTCCCTAAGAAATAAAAACAGCAGGATGAAAACGAAAAGAAAGAAAAGAAAATAACAAATAATAATCATAAAGACACTTTGTGGTTTTATCTATCCTTTCTCTCTCTCTCACTCTCACTCTCTCTTTCTCAATCTCTCTTTTTCCCTCTCTCTCTAGCACATACTTTTCCAAATCCATATCTAACTGGTTGGTAGATGGGTGCTAAAAAGGTCAGTAATCTCTTTTAAACTAGTTTATCCAACAATGGCTATAATTGTAGATATTTAGTATATTCTCTAGACGTACCCCAATTACAGAACGCGACGCAAGAATACAATAGACAGTTTGTTTTCAATATGTTAATAACGATTTGACGACCTATTTGATCGTGTCTTTGCTGTTATGTTTGAATAAAAACCTCCTGACTCGTAACGCAGAAACGTAAATTAAAAAAAACGACCCCTTTTTGTTTATTATGTCGGCATGGCGGCTTTGTCCGAGTAGCCGGGCCCAAAATAGGATCGGAGCCAGGTCTTTTTGTAATAGACTTTGTCCTCTACCGACTGGACTATCAAAATAGGATCGGAGCCAGGTCTTTTTCTTGTAGACTTTGTCCTCTACCGACTGGACTATCAAAATAGGATCGGAGCCAGGTCTTTTTCTCGCAGACTTAGTCCTCTACCGACTGGACTATCAAAATAGGATCGGAGCTAGGTCTTTTTCTCGTAGACTTAGTCCTCTACCGACTGGACTATCAAAATAGGATCGGAGCTAGGTCTTTTTCTCGCAGACTTAGTCCTCTGCCGACTGAGCTATCAAAATAGGATCGGAGCTAGGTCTTTTTCTCGCAAACTTGGTCCTCTGCCGACTGAGCTATCAAAATAGGATCGGAGCTATGTTTATGGAAAAACAAAAAAAAACAACAAAGACACAACTGGGGCCGGCCTTCCGGTGTAAACTTTTAAATTTCGCCTGTTGTATAAAGATTTCAGTATTTTGTATTCTGTATTCTGTATTTTTTCATACAGATGCGTCCACTAGTTTTTAAATTCTGTTTTTCCCTCTTAGGGTCCCCTGTAATATACATCTTTTTAAACTTGTAGGTAGAGCTAGAGAGGTAGAATGATGAAAATGTTAATGATAATTATTATGATGATGATGATGATGATGATGATGATGATGATGATGATGATGATGATGATGATGATGATGATGATGATGATGATGATGAGGAGGAGGAGGAGGGAAAGAAGAAGAGAGGAGGAAGAAAAGGAAGAGGAGGAGGAGGAGGAGAGAGAGAGGGCCAAGGATGAGGAGAAGGAGGAAAAAGGGAAATAGTAGGATCGATAGGCCCAGCATAGACGCACTTTTGTGCCATTGGTAACGGCTGCCGATG
>RQTK01000218.1:200274-207774 GCA_003991915.1 Elysia chlorotica | reverse complement strand
GTTTGCGGGCGGCATACATTTTGTTTTAGCAATACATCCGGATAACAGCTCTCATATATTCTTATTTTTGTTTCACATTCAACATCATTGTATCCAGACTGAATCGACCATTTATAAGCACATAAACCATACATGACAGTAGCGATGGTGATGATGAATAGCATTTGCAAACAAAATACAATACAGATACAGATAAAGCATGTTACTAGTACTAGAATAATTGAAACGACATTTTATAAACGTACTTGTTGAAATCTGACCTTGAAAAACACACGTTCCAGTGATTCAAAACATATTTGAATTTGCAGTTTCGTTTTATTGAAGTTATTGAAAAGTTTGATATGTGCTTATAAATATTTGGCAATTTTCATCTTACTGCAAAATGAGTTATTTGCCTTTTTGTGACAATAAATTACACTTTGAGCAATCTAATTCGTCATGGTTTTCGCCTCATTGTGACTTTGTTTTTAATGCACTTAGTGACCTTTAACCTTAAAAAAAAACAACACATGTTCCGATCCTCTGATTGGTGGAAACTTTTAGAATGTGAAACTTCAAATGTAATACTTTTCTAAAGTGCAAAGTTTCGTTTTATTACAATTATTGGAAAGTTTGATATATTCAAATAAATATTGGAAATTTTTCATTTTTATTGCAAAATGAGTTATTTGCCTTTTTATGACAATAAATTACTATAATCCTTGAGTCATGTGATTTGTAATGTCTTTTGCCTCTTTTTGACTTTGTTTTAACTTTTGTGATAAACACTTGACAATTTAAATTTGTTTCTACGAAGTTTTGAAAAAAACAACATATTTTTTAAATGCACTAAGTGACTGTTGACCTTGAAAAAACACGTTTCCCAGTCCTCCATAAGCGGAAACTTTAAAGTATGTGAAACTTCAGACATTGTAGTACATAAAAGTTTCGTGTTATTACAATTAGTGGCAAGATTGACCCTTTTTAGAGCTAACCTTTCTGGACTGAGACGCTTTGAGAGAAATCAGCTCACAATGTCTGATGCTGATTAGGTTTTAGGTTCGAACTACACCCTGTTCTAAGGGAGATTATTATAATGCGAAAAAAAGACAAACACCCGAAAGTGGATATTTATGAGCCAGCATTTAAGCCGCTTCTATGTTAATGGGTTTTTTTTTAATCACATGATTACAATACAGAAAGTGAGATGTGTTCATTAGAAGAAGCAGACTAGCATCCGACATGGCTAAGTACGGCCTGACATCATACTGGGTGTGCTAATTGTTATCACCCACATCCTCACCGCCCGACCTTGGAGCAGTATGGATTATGCAATGAGCCTTCAGTGCGGAAAGGTTCGCCCCGGTGTAGGCACGTAACTCAAGTACGTTCAGAAACAGCCTTTGTATTTGGACTGGGTTGGGTTGGGTTGATTTAACGTCCAACAGCAGCACTATATAGGCTACATTGTTAACGGGTCCCAAGACGGACGTCTGACAATTTTATGTGCTGCCACACACGAGACAGGGCGGGGATACCATGACTCCTGTCTCAGCCAGTCACGTTATACTGACACCGACCCAACCAGTAGGGAACGCAACAGCCAGGATTCGAACTCGGGACCTTTTGCGTCGGAAGCCGATGTTCTACCCATGGACCACCGCGCCCCCCTTATATTTGGACTAACGTGTGGCGAAATGATGAATAACATGTTGATCTTAGCTGGAGAAGACTCATCCCAAAGACAGAAGTCACAGGTCCAGTTTGTCACAGATCATTCCGTCCACACGCATAACAAAATTAATCGTTGAGCGTGAGTTTCTATTTCATGCATCCTTTGGTTTTCTACAGCTTGGATAGAACGGGGCAAAGTATTCTTCATCAACAGAGGAGTTGTTGTTTTTAAATCTTAGTGGTGCTTTTTATGTTGTTTTGTTGTTATGCTTGTTTTTTTTCTTTTTCAATGAGCATTATTTGTGTATGTGTATATGTTAAATCCGGGAATAGTGTTAGGGCAGACTAGTGGTGTAGGTAATTTGTGTTGACGTTGTGAAGGGTGGCACATTTCATGTCGGCATAAACAAAAATAAATACGTAAATGAAGGGCCATTATGAAGATTTCGCCCAAACACGAAATTATGAGTATTCCAACAGATTTTTTTAATGCAGCGATTTCATTCTCCTGTTGCTTGCTATGGCAAAACGCGAATAGTTTCTACCCGGTGACTGGGTGGAGACTGAGTGGCCGAACAATGGAATACGGAACCCTAAGGCGGATCCTTTACTGGAATTTGTTGCGCACATTTTAACAGCCCATCCTCAGGCCACACCCATGGAGCGGTACATGTACCTTCACGTATAGGAGGAAAAATAAACAACCGGTTAAAAAAAGCAGGAAAATAATGCCAACAGATTTTGCTGTTGTCTCAATCTTTATACCAGTTCCAACAGGTGGTTCCAGTTTACGGAAATTTTGTTTTAGGTTCTTTCATTTCTGTGCGCATTTTTAAAAATAATTTCTTTCCTTGATTTGCACAACAGTTCACTGTGTTAGTCCGAGCCGGTCACATTATGACTATAACTTGAGACTTTCCATTACTGGTCTCTAAATTAGAAAACTGCTATGAATCTGTAAGATCTTGGATGGGTGACAACAAGCTCAAACTGAACAATGACAAAATTGAGGTATTGATATGTTCCACCGAGTCAAAACTTAACAAAGTTGAAACTAAAAGTATCAATGTTGCAGGTGCAGTGATCACTTTTGTCGATAGAGCTAAAAATTTAGGTGTTATTCTTGACTGCACCCTGTCCATGGAACATCAAAATTCTATTATCAGGTCCATGTTCTATGAAATTCGTAAGATCTCTCAAATGAAGTCTTTTTTAAATGCAGAATCAATCAAGACACTAGTAATTTCTTTGGTATTGTCTCGTTTGGACTATTGCAATTCATTGCTAGTGGGACTCTCAGATGAAAAAATTATAAAACTCCAGAAAGTGCAAAATTGTGCTGCTCGGTTGGTTCTGGGCAAGTCTAAATCGGAAAGTGCAACACATATGTTACAAACACTTCACTGGCTACCTGTCAAAGCCAGAATTGAATATAAAATTGCAGTTTTTTGTTTCAATGCACTTCAAACATCAGAACCTCTTTATTTAAAGGAATTAACGAATAAGGAATAATTTTACGGTCCCAAAATTCCAAACTCTTACAGGTACCAAGATCTAGCCTTAAGACTTATGGTGACAGAGCTTTCAGTGTTGCAGGCCCATGTGTTTGGAATTCTCTGCCTTTTTCACTGAGGTCTGCAGGCAATGTTGCAATTTTCAAAAAACACCTCAAGACATACCTATTTAAAAATTATCTTGATAAGTAATATCATGTCAAATTTTGCTTTTGGATATTGAGTGTCTGTGTGTGCAGTGTGTTTGTATGGGTGTGGGTGTGTCTGATGTACAATTAGTATGGACGAATGAAAGAATCTTGTAAAGCGCTTTGAGGCCTCGGCATAATGCGCTATAAAATGTACTTATTATTATTATTTATTTATTATCGGCATGTATTAAGGCGTTTCATGCTTTTTTGTGTGGCTTCAAATACCTTCATTCCCTCCATATTTGGTGGCCACACTACCTAGGTACGTGGCATCTCCAGCTTCTTCAACGTATTTCTTGTGGAAATGTTGGTTTGTCGTCACGATGTTCGTCTCACTTATATTTTTTGCAACCAATCTTTTCCCTCTTTCTCTACAATATGGCATAGCTTTGCTTTCGCATCTGGCTGTTTAAACGAACAAGCCCAACATACATTTCGAAATATGAGCCTTATCATTAATTTATCATCGTCCACTGCATGGCTGCTCTCCGATTTGCGATGGTCTTCTTTATGACCCGATGAAAAACCGCCGTAATCAACCTGACTTACACGTCTTTGTTGGTACAGACAGGCACTTTCATAGATAAAAAATGACGTAGGATGTACATGCAGTTAATATTTTTTTTTTATCGATTTGATTGATAAATGCGTGAAATAGAAAAAGCAAAACGATCTTTTGAAACAGATTGAAAATTATCCACTCTGTTTTACTGGGGTTGCGTCAAAATAGTAAAAGACAAATAATTATATGACTTTTCTAGTCCTCAGTAGTAAATACACAAAGTCAAATTTATGATTCTACTGGTTGGGTTGGTGTCAGTATAATGTGACCGGCTGAGACAGGAGTCATGGTATCCCCGCCCTGTCTCGTGTGTGGCAGCACATAAAATTGTCAGACGTCCGTCTTGGGGTCCGTCCACAATATAGCCTATATAGTGCTGCCGTTGGACGTTAAACCAACCCAACAACAACAACAACAACAACAACAAATTTATGATTAATTTTGTTGAAATGGTTTTCAGTGCTGAATAAGAGCAAGATTAAAGACAAAACCTTTTGGGTCTAGAGACCCTCCAGACGTCCTGGTCTTTGTGTCGATTTTCCCTAGTCACAAGAACTCCCTTATTGTTCGGTCCTCTGTTTAGAAACGTTCTTGTCCTCTTCCATTAAAAAAGCAATACTGTTTCAAATCCATACAGAGAAGTGCAAGCAGATGGATGGTCATGTGCCCTTCTCCAGAGAGACAGTTTGTGGAAATATACATATCTGATATGACATCGGTAGACGCAGGAGAATACGTGATTAAAGCAGACGGCACACCCACTCAGGCAATAAGGAAACTTACAACAAGCGGTAAAGTTCTTTGATTTCGAAAAAGAAAGAATGAAAAAAAGAACAACACCCAACTATATTGTGCATTAATTTATATATATGGTTTACATTTTTCCACTGCTCCCGTAGTCTGGACTATTCTCTCCCCACTCAACTTTATCCCTCTCCATCTCCGCTACACACGGCTGTTATTGGCAGTTCTAGGTCTACACCCTTTAACACCCCACAACCAGCACTAACGTTCACATTATTATTTAACTGCCAATTGTGATATCAGGGAATGATGTCTGTGGTGGATCTGTGGAAAATGTTAGTATTTACTTCAAGTAAAGTAACATTGACACATTTTGATTTTCTTGTATACCTTTAAGCTACACTATTTTTACCTATTTCGAAGTGAACGACTTATTACACCGAGGTCGTTTTTATCATACCTGAATGTATATAATTATTTCTAATGTTTTTAAAAGTATCTTCAGTATCTCTTGGGACTGGGGGGCACGGTGGTCTAGGGATAGAACATCGGCTTCCGACGCAAAAGGTCCCGAGTTCGAATCCTGGCTGGTGCGTTCCCTACTGGTTGGGTCGGTGTCAGTATAATGTGACCGGCTGAGACAGGAGTCACGGTATCCCCGCCCTGTCTCGTGTGTGGCAGCACATGAAATTGTCAGACGTCCGTCTTGGGGCCCGTCCACAATATAGCCTATATAGTGTTGCTGTTGGACGTTAAACCAACCCAACCAACCAACCAACCAACTCTTGGGACCCGCACACAGTACAGCCTATATAGAGCTGACAATTTACTCAAGTAGCAAACATCTGTTTCAGTCAGCCAGACATATAATACTGACACCCTGCTGACCAGTCAGTGGAGAGCAAGGCGGCCATATCGTGGACTATTTCCAGGAAATTCCGGCTAGTAGCACCGCGCTGTGCTGTAGAGACACACTATCCGCGTGCTTCGCCACAGGCGTTCAATTTAACTGTTCATGTATTGTTTTGATACATGCCAGTCAGTCTCCCATGCCCGTTATAAACAGTTCTGTTACTAACATGAAGCCTGTATTTGTCCTTTAAGCTATTTTCTGTTCTTCTTATTTTCTCCTACCGGTATCTTTTTAACCCCCCCCCCCCAAATCCCTCCCCTCAGATGCCGTGAATTCACCATTTGTCTATATTGAAGAGCAAATCCCAGGTAAGACGCGTTATGTCTACACACACACACACACACACACACACTAATTAGTAGCTAGGTTTTAGCGCCTTGAAAATCATACTTATTAAGTAGTAAAAAATAACCAGTTTGTGTTTAAGAAAATAGAGATTAATTTTTTCAGAACTACATTATTAATTTATTGATCTTTTTCTCTTCTTAAGTGCTTGTTCTCCTTTTTCAGGAAACTACTTAGATCTTTTCTATTTTAGCCTGAATACAACTTAAATTGCTACTAATTTCCTAGTACTTATTATAATTTTTACATCCATTTAATTTACTATGTGATAAAGCCAACCTCCCTAACAACCTTTCAATATTATGTTTTGATCTTCTGATCTTTTATCTCTTTTCACTGTCTGTCTGTAGCTCTGTCGGTCTGTGTGTATTAATTTGCATTTCAATAGTTTCAATAGTTTTAATATATTTTGAAACATTGATCTTGGAATACGATAGGGAAGACCGGAAAGGTTCGCTCATTTTGTGTAGGATTTAGATCTAGATTTAATGCTAATTTAATCAAATGTTATTCTTTTTTCGTTTAAAAATTATATTTAGTGGTACCAGCAAAATTGATAGCGTTCACACCGTTCGTCATAAAGTCTTTGCCAAACCACGCCCATCGGCAAATATATAACAGCTGGCAAACTTGTTGCTGTTGAGTTGTTGTTGAGTTGGTTTAACGTCCAACATCAGCACTATAGGCTATATTGTGGACGGGCCCCAAGACTGACGTCTGACAATGTTATGTGCTGCCACAGACGAGACAGGGCGGGGATACCATGACTTCTGTTTCAGCCGATCACATTAAACTGACACGGACGCAACCAGTAGGGAGCGCTATTGCCAGGACTCGAACCTAGACATTTTACGTCGGAAGCCGATGTTCTATCCCAGGACCACCGCGCCCCCCAAACTTGTTGTACTTAGGCGCCTTCCATGGATGGTCTGGTGACTGATTGCTGCATTCACGGGTTGTGGACTTAAAAAAAATTAAAATGTGTATGCTTATGATTAATTTGTACTAAAGCATGAGACTTAGTATATATCTATACCTCTAAAATTGACCCCCCCCCCTTTAAAAGCTCCAGGTGGCTTGTTTTAGCTTCGTCTTTATGTCATTAACCCAGCACAGTTGGGTTTTTTTAATGTTCAGCCTTGAAGTAGGTTTTGTCTAGTGTAAAACATAGAACATGACATTAATGACCATAGAATCATGTACGGTCATTGCAGAACTGATACTTGTAGCTTTGTTTGTTTCATTATAAAAACATATATAAAAAACCTACATCTTGAACATAAATTATACACAATGGAATAGACAGATGATAATTGGAATACATAGGAGCATACAAAAAACAACACATTAGCTAATGCGATCGTGGTGTTTGGGTAGTAATTCTAATTAGACAGATGTTTTTGAAAAAGAAATATTTTTAAATGTTTTCTAAAAAGGGATTCACTAGAGATTGATCTTATTGAAAGAGGTAGAGAGTTCCAAACAGTAGGGCCTGCTTTGGAAAAGGATCGATCTCCATATGATACAAGATTGGTCCTAGGAGTGTGCAAAAGATTTTTGTTTTCAGATCGTAACTGA
>RQTK01000218.1:165265-198600 GCA_003991915.1 Elysia chlorotica | reverse complement strand
CAGGGAGCAGACTACAGTCCCGCTGAGCAGCCAGGGCGAGAGGATGACGGCCATTCTGGAGACGGACCGCCTCATCAGGTGGTAGTACAGTTTGTTTGTGTAGGTGAAGAGCACGCGGTCAACGTTGAGCAGGAGAAGAGCCAGTAGTGACACAGCGGGGAGGGCGACATCAAGGATCATCCATGTCTGGAGAGATGGTGAACATTTTTAGTAGTAATAGTAGTAGTAGTAGTAGTAGTAGTAGTAGTAGTAGTAGTAGTAGTAGTAGTAGTAGTAGTAGTAGTAGTAGTAGTAGTAGTAGTAGTAGTAGTAGTAGAAGTAGTAGTAGTAGTAGCTACAATGCATTTTTGTCCAGCTCTACTTATATTGATAATAGTGATTAATTATAATACGTAAATAATTCTACTTTTATTTATTAAAAGAATTTGTTTTTCCTATTATTATCATTTCACGCTTTGTTTCTGCAACGTTTTTCTTTCTACAGTGGTGCCGTTCTGCATATGTCTACTAATACTGGGCTTTGTTTATATGCTTATAATTTTGGCGCCCTCGAGATTGGTCCAATTTGTACTGGGTAAGATGATAAATAAGAATTTCTTTTCTTATTTCGATCCAGCACGAATCTTAGGTATTTTAAACTAAAATGTTCATTAAATTTAGTAACAATAAAATTCTTTAATAGTTTTTTAAGTACTATCTCATAGGCTAACCTATGCGCCGTAAATACATGTTTTTTATATGGCAGAATTGATTACAGGTATCTTTGTTTCAGTCAATTTTTTTCACATTGCGAAGATAATTTATTAGAAGTCATCTTCTATCCTGTAAAGACTGCATTTGCTATCATCTCTATATGACTAGTAAAACTTTTAGAAAAATATGAAGATTTGTATGGATGTAATGAACGAATTCATAAAGATCCACCCATAGAAAAATCAACAGCGGTTTTAAATTAAAAAAAATAATGAAAAAAAGAATTCCTAACTGTGCATGCGACTGAGCAACAGATTAAAATGCCATTTAGACCACGGCTACACCTTTCCTCTCTAAGTTCTTAGTCTAACTTCGGATAGAAAATACAAGTTCCATCCGTTATGAGGAAACCTTTCGGATTCGATTTTCCTTGTTCAAATATAAGCTCTATGTACCTTGGTTTGTCTTTGTTCTTTATAGGAAATGATAATGACATGATCGCTTTTTTAACGTTTTTTACTTTTGTTTTCACTTGCCTTATACAGGAAAGTATGCAAAGGGTGTAGGTAAGTACCGGTGCAAATGTTTGTTGTTGGCAAGAGTGATATTGATAACCTGGAAAGCAAAATAATCTAATGAACTCGATCAACCATTCGGCATGGTTTTAAGTATTATTCTTTATGGTTGTGATGTGATCCCAATTTCGACTTTGTTTCAATGTAAGACATTTTATTTTCCCTCAACCGTTTGTATTTGTTTACTCTCTAGTATTACTAAGCAAACTAATTCTAATCACATAGTTGCATGCATGTGTCATTGCCATGTAACACGTGATATGTAGATATTGCTTAGTCCTTTCTTTTTGCAGACACCCCTACCAACGCCAGCACGGAGACCGTGTCTGCGGAAGTAGATCCATTCATGACACCGATCGTGGCCGTAATGGAGGACGCCGAGATGCAGTCCATGCGTCGGACATCAGTCGGGACACTCACTCTCATACAGAAGGACGTGCCTTATTTATAACCTCCCGCCTACAAACATTATTGATATAGAGAAAACGCTTGCCGAGTAGGATCCCTCAGAGGAACCTAGGAGACGTGAAGCCCAAAGAGAAAGAGAGGTGGATAGAGAGACAGAGGAAGACAAAGAGAGAGAGAGAGAGAGAGAGAGAGAGAGAGAGAGAGAGAGAGAGAGAGAGAGAGAGAGAGAGAGAGAGAGAGAGAGAGAGAGAGAGAGAGAGAGAGAGAGAGAGAAAGGGAGATAGAGCTCTTTAGAGAATACAGAAAACGTACCCATCCATCTATTTAACTGAACCGGGTAGTTTGTATCGGCCTATGTATGGGTGTAGATCAGAAAATAGTAAAAATAAAAGTTATCAATATTTCTATAAGCCAGGGATTCAGACAGTATCGTTTCTCTTTCTTGCAGTAAGAAAACCATAATTGCATAACTTATTTATGACTGTTTTTGCCATCATACTTGAACTTAAAATGTCCTTGATTCAATTAGGCGCGATGTTTTATTCAGTTAAGATCATAATGCATTGGTTTTTAAAAATCCCTCTTTTGTTTGTTTTATAATTGTATACGTCATTTCATGCAAATAAATTATAGAACATTACTCATAATTCCATTGTTCGTTTGGAGCCCATTACTCAACGTGGTTTTTGTAGTATATCATAATTATCATTTAAACCATATGAAAACACAACACAAAAGCTCTTAAACATGTGTATCAAGTGGTGGTGATATAAATAGATTAGGTGGAGATCTGATCGTTTGAAACTGTTCCTGACGTCAACGCTTATTGGAGTAAAGGCAAGGACCAAATGGACGTACTCGGGCACTTCACTTAAATATATATATAATTATTAGCTGCCATACAAGTTGGCTTAGATTTAACATAAATGCTAAAGATTGGGTCACGAATGAAAGAGTTTGATAACGTGTAAAAAGGTTGATATCAGCTTTAGATATAAATCCCACACTCCTCGAATCTTTATTGAGACATACCGTTCGCTGCGGTATGATAGATCTAGTCGACACTGGACGATCCTAAATCAAATAATTGACATATACTGCATCATGTGACATACTGTGACAGCTCTCGCATACGATGTAAGTGCAATTCTAGGTTTGTTTTCACATGAGCCAAACGTTAAATCAGGTTCAACAGGCTTAATATAATTATAAATAATATCCTCTGTAAGACTAAGCGCAGTTTTTTTCAGTAGTTAAGCCTTACTATTCAGTATCTTATAATTATAATCATCTGAAAAAGAATTACTAAGTGTTGCTACCGCCAGTGGTACTTAAATATAGGGAACAGTAGTAATTATCGAAACAAGTGTGGCTGGGTTGCTATAAGTACAGATATACTAGGATAGTAATTTGATGTTTAGTCACCTAGATTTGTCAAAGGGTTCTCTACAAATAGGCCAAAGTACCATAGAATGTAATTCGAACCACGAAGCTCCCGCTCTCATTTCAGATACCTACTAAGGCGAGGTGAACTCGCAGCGGCATATGCAATACTTGGTCGGGCAGTGACAACATCAGAAATGACAGAACATCAGCTCAATACACTTAATAGTCATAACAAATAGATGGGGATAAAATGTATAAGGAGAAAAGAAAATACATGAACATTTACGAGGACCTTATCTCGATAAACACTTAAATGGCAAATCAAAAGAGTGCAATTTTACAA
The DNA here is from genome assembly GCA_003991915.1 of Elysia chlorotica. Taxonomy (NCBI): domain Eukaryota; kingdom Metazoa; phylum Mollusca; class Gastropoda; family Plakobranchidae; genus Elysia; species Elysia chlorotica. Next base: position 195,195 of record RQTK01000218.1, on the reverse strand, counting down.
GTAGGTCCTACTTGTAGCATAAAATAATCTAACTTCCCTAAATGACGCAAATAATGAGGATAATAATATGTGCAGGATTAAAGCAGGGTGGAGCTGTTTTGATCGCTACGGGGAAATATTCATGTATGATATTGGATGTCAAAAGTGGTCCCCAACAAATTGCCACTAATTTAGGACTTTTCACAAAGAATAGGAGATAAAATGTAAAAGATTAAGTCGCATATAGAAACATTATAAAACGGAAAAACAATACTGGAAAAAGGGTCCTTTATAAAAGCAGGGTATATTGCTAGAATAACGAAAATATATGCCGATAAGAGCCACCGATTGGCGACCAATAATTAAAAAATGTCCCTAAGCAGACAACCAACCAGATGGCGAAACAGAACTTTGATGTGCGATACATAGCATATGATATAGCAAACAGGGCCCAAGATAAAGAGATATGGAGACATAAATGAGCGAATAAAACCCTGCAGTGGACTGACACAGCCTTGTAGAGACGCTCCCCACTGAGTAATAGTATCTCATAGTGAAAAGTTCGCACGTTATTTTTTAAAATCATGTACAAATCGAATCATCTTGGCGAAGGTGTTTTATTTCTTAGACGTTAAATCAGCTATCTAGATGAGATGTCCGTGAGAATTGATAATACTGGATAATGTGAAGATGAAGTTTAAACTGGAAACACGGAGGGTGGGGGTGGAGGGATCGGAAGGGAGAGAGAGAGAGAGAGAGAGAGAGAGAGAGAGGTGGGGGGATAAGGGAGAGAGAGCGAGAGTGACAGAGAAAGAGTCAGACACACAGACAGAAAAACAAAAAAGAGACAGAGACACAAGGATAGAAAGAGACAGACAGGCAGAGGCAGAGATAGAGACGGAGACAGAGGCAAAGACAAATGTAGAGACAGAGACAGAGAGACAAAGAGAGAGAAAGAGACACAAGGATAGAAAGAGACAGATCGACAGAGGCAGAGATAGAGACGGAGAAAGAGGCAAAGACAAAGGTAGAGACAGAGACAGAGAGACAAAGAGAGACATAGAGACAAAATCACAAGAGAGAAAGCGAGACAAAGATAGAGAAGGATACAGAGACAGAGAGACTAGAGAGAAGACAAAAAGACAGACTGGCAGAGAGACAGAGACAGAGGCAGACAAATACCGCTGAAGAGAGACAGTTGCGTCAAGTACGAACATGCGTTGAGTCATGAAAGACTGACCAAAGCGAGTGGGTAATGATAAAAAAGAAAGCATTCTTACTCGTATCTTAGACCACCACAATGTTTGTTTTACTGAAGTATCCAAAACATGAGACAATCGGAACAGACTTTAAATGTCTTTTTTTTAATTCCTTAAACAGCAACCTACAGCTAAATCTTCAACACGGCACTTGATAAGAATTAAGATGTATGTATATCGGGTGCTTCCAAAAGTAGCATTTATTTTTTTAACATTAATTATGCACACAAAACGCAGTTATTCAAAATGTAATGTGAAAGAAAGGCGCGTTCATTATCAATAGCAAAGAATTCGCGATATATGTCTTTCAGTAAGATTTCCCCATTTTGATGCACATGCAATCACCCTCTTACACCTAATTAAATGCTGTGGAAAGCCAATATTTCTTCGAAAGGTTCGTTCAATCACTGCACCGTCTATGCATCCAAGCAGCATTTTACTTTCTAAAAATATAAAAATGTCTTACCTAGATGGTATCCATGTTATATTATAAGCTTAAAATTAAATTTTCCTTTTGTAGACGACCTTTCAAAAATGGAACTACGTAAAATTGTGCATGTGGCGTTATGTTTGTTCAGTTCGCAGACTTCAAGATCCACCATGTGTTAAGGAATTAAAAAAAATGACATTTAAAGTCTGTTCCGATTGTCTCATGTTTTGGATACTTCAGTAAAACAAACATTGTGGTGGTCTAAGATACGAGTAAGAATGCTTTCTTTTTTATCATTACCCACTCGCTTTGGTCAGTCTTTCATGACTCAACGCATGTTCGTACTTGACGCAACTGTCTCTCTTCAGCGGTATTTGTCTGCCTCTGTCTCTGTCTCTCTGCCAGTCTGTCTTTTTGTCTATCTCTCTATGTCTCTCTGTCTCTGTATCCTTCTCTGTATGTCTTATTGTCTGCCTCTCTATGTGATTTTGTCTCTATCTCTCTCTTTGTCTCTCTGTCTCTGTCTCTACCTTTGTCTTTGCCTCTTTCTCCGTCTCTATCTCTGCCTCTGTCGATCTGTCTCTTTCTATCCTTGTGTCTCTTTCTCTCTCTTTGTCTCTCTGTCTCTGTCTCTACATTTGTCTTTGCCTCTGTCTCCGTCTCTATCTCTGCCTCTGCCTGTCTGTCTCTTTCTATCCTTGTGTCTCTGTCTCTTTTTTGTTTTTCTGTCTTGATTTGTATTAGTGTAAGCCATTCCTGGGTGAAAATCACCCGCTCACCTATAAATAGAAAAAAATTGCAAGATCACAGTCGCTCTTGTTTTGTTTTCAACAGTAAACCGCTCGTGTTTTTCACCCACGAATTGATTAGCTTCATGGAAACCATATGTTCGGACAAAAATTCACAAAAAATCAGTATATGATTGTATTAAAAAACGAACAGCAGATAGAAGCATAAAACACAGATTGAGGAATACACTTTGGTTTTTTATCTTACAATTGGCACCATGAAAAAGAATTACGCAGAATCCTCACAGCCTGGGTGTTGTTCACTCACGAGTAGGGGTGAAGGTTAAGGGCTACAAATATTTCCATCTAAAGCTGAAGGGGAACAGAGGGGGGGGGGCGTTATTTTCCTCTCCAGTAGTAGATCTCATTATGGAGTATTTCTTTCCTTTTCCACTGGTGTTTAAAAAGGTTGCCAGGCTTTGTGATATAATTATATTTGATCACTGCAGATACTGTTTGATAATAAGGGATATTGTATTATTGTATGTGTTTAAAAAAAACACTTTTTGCGAATACAGGCAGGATGGTTGATTATTATGAGGTTGGACCTAAGCGTACATAACTGGGACCTTTCAGGGTTGGACGCATTGTCTGTCACTCTATATTCAACTTCTCCGTGCCAAAATCAGAAGACAAAGGGAAGAGATAGAGGGTATACAGAATGAGAGTGAGAGTAAGAGAGAGAGAGAGAGAGAGAGAGAGAGAGAGAGAGAGAGAGAAAGAGAGAGAGTGAGAGAAAGAGAGAGAGTGACACAGATGAAGAGGCATGGAAAACAAAGGATACGCCTTTTGTAGATTAAAATAATTATCGAAAGTCAATTTAAAATCATACATATCAGAAAATAATAGATAGGGTGAGAAACTCGAAGGGATATTTTAGAATAAAATACTTTGTACGTACCTCTCTAAAATTTGTTCTAAAGTTCCTTTGTTATCAAAGAAATAGTGCATTTGGCTATCGGGAAAGATGTCAGTTGTGGTTTCCTCACTCGACCTTTTCTGCGCGGCAATCGCATTACTCGCTGTTGGCAAAGGTAAGCAAATAGTACCTCCTATAGTTTGGGTGCGGATCTTTCTTTTTCATCCAGTTTTAACAGGTTTGATACCTTTTCCCTGTTGATCTTTTTTTATAATTTCATTCCTCTATCCTCCCTGGAATCTAATGCGGTGCTCTAACTTGCATATGCACCCATTTTTACTATACCATATCCGGTTATGTACTATTCCTTTCAGAGAACTCTCTCTTTCTCTCTCTACTTTTATCTGTATGTCTCCCATTTGTCCATTTTCCTTCATTCCTTGCTTCCCCTCCCTCTCACTTTCTTTTCTCTCACTTTTTCTATCTCTCTAAAAACTTCCTTGGTTTCAGTCCGTTTTATCCACTGTGTTGATGACTCATTTCGCCCTTAGTTTAGAAAGAATAAGCTATCATCAAACTCATTAAAAAGTAAGCTGTGCTTTTTAAAAATAACGCTACAGTAACCAGTTTACTCAAGATGGCATAATAAAGGTGTGTTGGTCAAGTAAATTCTATCAATATATTTTTCATCGGCAAGGCTCTATGCTTTAGTGCATAGTTCTGAAAAACGGCTTTTCGACAAAATTAATGTCCAATCCTTTCTTAAGATTACGGAAGGTAGAGCACTAAGATGGCATAGCGTACTTCAAAGAGGGAGTCTATACGTACTTTCTACTGCTGTTGAGGGTTACACCGAAATTCTAAAACAGGATTTAGACAAGAACATGTGACTTAATTAAAAACCAAAAAAAAGGTATAAATATATTCTAAATCGACACCGCTCCTTTTAAAGACGTGAATCGGGTTCGAAGAACTACTCCCTCAAAATAATTATTACTCAATGGACAAGTTTAAAACGATTTAATTTACACGTTTTAGTGCCCGTAAAATTATATTTTTTTATTTAAAAAATGCAAAAGTAACAAACAACCAAACAGTTAGATAATCTCTAGCATACCAACGCTTTTAAAGCAATTCCAAGTATTTTTTTTATTATTAATAAAAACTGAAGCGTTAGGTTAAAGTTGTTACAGTATTAGCATCATTGTGTCTGAATAATCAACTCGTGATATTAAAATACACAATTAAAAAATTAACAATGCTAAGACACTCATGTACACATTTTTTTCGCACAAATAAATGAGAAATGTGAAATTTTTAATTCACATTTTTTAAAGCTTACCAGCAATTTTTGTCGATATCAAAATTAAAGCTTTTATCAGAACGCTAAAGAGATTTAAAAAATTCTTTCGATTCTACGGAAGAAAAAATACTATGCCATTATTTCATTTACGAAAGTTGTTTCGCATAAATTCCAAAGAAAGATTCTCTTTTTACTTTTCGCATAAATTCCAAAGAAAGATTCTCTTTTTACTCTAAGGGTTTCGAGCGGCAGGAAACTTAAATATCGCCCATAAGATGATAGGGCAATCGTTTTCCACACAATGTGATTCATCGTTTACCCCCGTGGGCGCTCGGTCATTGCGAATATCCATACACAAAGGCGACGATTGGATTTACGAAACAGCTTCTGGTTATGTAAGAACATAGATGTAATTATTGCCTTTGGTTTTAAAACCTCCTAGTACTGGTCATGTGATTTTACCAAGAGCGCTGCTCCAGGTTTGAGCACATCAAGCCCAAGCCTCTGAGAGCACAGTTGTGCTCAACAGTGCTATTTTCTTATTTAAAGCATTTTCATTAGAAATAATTTAAACGGAATGAATTCTAGAAAATCACGCTATGACGTGCACGGCTGTATGTGCTTGCTCAGCACGAGGCACTAAAAAAGCGGAATCACTTTTTGTGAAATCACATTACTAATCACAGTACTCTCAATCGTTTAATTCTATTTTTAGATGATTCATTTCCGGCACAAATCAAAAAGTTTCTTTGAATATTCCCGTTTTGTTGCGTCATAAGCCTAATAATTTAAATTGAGCAACAGATTAAAGAAAACTATCTGTGCAAGGCGCAAAGTTAAGGAAACATTTCAAATGACAATGGTATAATGAGTTGGGTTTTTTTTACAATGAAAGATTATAAGGATTGTAAATGATTGTCTTGGCATCAGAATAAGCATTATTACCTTCCACGGAATAAATAGCTCATCTATTTATTTTCGGAAACAAAATTTATGCTCACATCATTAGCGTGCTGTTTTATTTAATTTATAAATAAACAATACACATCTATAACGTTTTGTATCTCAGGTCTATCGCGGCAAATGGATCGAGAACTGGATGTTCAACACCACCTGGCCCAACAATGGGGTTCAAACTATAATTGACATCACGAACATCAAGAAAGAAGACCAAGGAGTTTTACGCTGTACTATTCACACAGACACTCAAGGAACAAAAGAGCGGGTGATAGCCTACTTATTTGTACATGGTGAGTGAAAATCCATTTCCATTGCTTTAATCCTTTAACAAGCACAAAACTTGCTTAGACATTAAAGTCACGAAAAGGAAAAAGAACCCATGGGAGGTATAGAGCTGTGGTATTTATAATTTTCATAAACTTCCACATTAGTAAAGAAAGTTAGTAAAACAAACGAGGCTTACTTTGGTAAAGTGATAATGGTTACCGACTTTATGGAAACATTCGTCAAGAACGGAGGTGATTATTGTTGGCACTTAGTATTGGTCAAGTTTTACTTTTAGTTGTTCTCGAACTCAGTTGATATTTGTAATCGTTTTGTGTAACTATGCGGCCAGCCAATGAGATAACTACCGGGTATTCTACACCCTCTTCATCCACCTTAAACTCTTCCTCTGCCGCAACGAACGAAACTGCAGATGTCTTTCTTCTTATCTAGAATTTTATTTAGTTGTTATTAACTGACTCTGAGACCAATGTGATTTATGGCGGTCATTGTCAATAACAGGGTCGCCTGAGGAGGTGGGCGATTTTGGATTTTGGATAAATGCGTACATTGTACTTAAAGCAATTGTACTCATGTTTAAATACCTTGAGTAAATTTTCGTAGGTAAGAGTAGGCAAAGTTTTTAGGTTTTTAACATCTCCCAGAGAACGTCTTAACTGAAATGTTTCTTCAGGACCTTGCAATTCTTTTTCCTGATCTATAATTTGGTGTATTGGATTCCCCCCAGCCTCCAGTTTCATTACAATTAGATCTAGTGATGGGTGAAAATAACATGTACGGATCAAACGAAGGTGTTGAAGCTATACGTTCCATTGCTGAGTAAGCAGTGCCAGTGTTAGAATCATGTTTTGTGTAAAATCCTGGAAATGTCTGAGTTTTAATATCAAAATGATCTACTTTGGATACTATTATCTCTCTACATGGTAACGTGTTACTCCTTGATCAGATTGTAATTAAAATTAGACTGTACCTGTCTGCTCACCAACAGTACCTGGAACATACTTTGGGTGCGATGAGGTAACATTTTTAACAAAGACAGAGTCATTGGTAGTAAACTCGTTTCTAGCTTTAGATAAAACTGTCATGATAAAACTTTTGATTTCTTTGATTTTTACTGACAGTATTTTTAACAGAGTCATGGATCAGATCAAGTCTTGTCTTAATTGTCCGATTGAAAATCAGTTCTGCGAGTGTTACACCTGTAGTGGAATGTGGTGTGGTCCTGTAATTGAACAAGAATCTGTTGACCTTCTCTTGGATGATACATGTACCAGTGGACATCTTCCGGAGAAATGACTTGAAAGTTTTCACCGATCGTTCTGATGCACCATTAGATGAAGGGTCGTACGACGCACTCCTGATGTGATGAGTTTTGTTGAATTGCAAGAACTCTTGAAATTCACTACTTGTAAATGTGGAAGCATTGTCTTATATACGATTTTATCTGGCAATCAACGTATTGAGAAATTAGAAAGAACCTGAAAAAGTGTGTCAGCCGGTGTGATCTTTGACATGATGCAAACCTCCATCCATAATTTTGGAATGGGCACCAATGACAAAGAGAAACATTCTATTCAAGAACGATCCTGCAAAATCAATGTGTAAGCGACTCCAAGGCTTCTTTGGCCATGGCCATGGGTGTTGTGGAGCTGGTGATGGTGCGTTCCTTGATGATATTTTCCAGATCTGAATCGATCTTTGGCCACCGTACATAGCATCTTGCTAGTGCTTTGATCTTCACAATGTCCAGGTGATCCTCTTGAAGAAGTTGAAGAAGTTTAAGCATATTATTTAAGAAGACCTGGTGGAGTTATGACACGAGTAGTCCACAAAATGCATTCGTTGTTGACACTGAGTTCTACTCGTCGAACGAAGATTTGCAGTTGCTTGTTCAGGCCATCCATGAATTGTGAATTGGTATACTTGACGTAGTACTGGATCTTTTGCTGTTTCTAGGGCTCGTGACTGGTGTACTGTCTATTATTTGTAGAGTTTGTTTGTGTTTTAAATCATAATCGATTAGTATCATATCTGATGTAAATAGCGTTTCAGAATTCTGGAATGTTTGGCGCTGTTCCTTTCCCCATGTTCATGTTTGGCCCTTCCTTAACAGGGTATACAATGGAGCAAACTTGTGAGATAGGTTTTCCATAAACTGTGAATAGTAGTTTATCATACCAAGATAATCTTTAATTTCATGAATGTTTCTTGGTCATGGTGCCTTGTCAATGGCTCTTATCTTCTCTGATTGTGGTTACAGACTGTCTTTGTTACGGCGAGAGTCTAAGAAACCTATTTCATCTTTCATAAAGGCACACAGTGATTTCTCCGGGTCTTGTTTAAGTGAAAAACATTTTTACTTGCAAAGTGAAAACACTGCGTCAATGGTTGATAGATGAGTACTAAACATTTTGTCAATTAGACAACTGTGTTTGGAATGTCACCAAACAATGACACGACTGTGCGCTGCCAGATGGCTGGACAAGCAAATATTCCACAAGGTAGGCGCTTGTACTTGCAAAGATCACAATGAGTGTTAATTGTAGTGACTTCTTGACTGTATTCATCTAAACATAGCTGAGTGTAGGTATGGCTAAAATCAATCGTTGAAAACGTTTGATCGTTTCCTAATTTATCTACAGGTTCTTGTAATTTTGGTATAAGATGTTCGCCTCTCTTGATCTCTTTATTCAGCGTTGTTTTGTAGTAACCACAAAGTCTGAGAAAGCCGTCTGTTTTGGCTACTGGTACTATGGGTGATGCCCGTTCAAAAATGTTAGTCTTCTCGATGATTCCTCCACGTTCAAGTCTCTTAAGTTCCTCCTCAAGTTTTTCCTTAGGGTCTAAGGTGCGTGTCTAAGCTTTCTTTAAAATCGGTTTAGCATCTCTCTCTCTCTCTCTCTCTCTCTCTTCTCTCTCTCTTCTCTCTCTATATTATATATATATATATATATAAATATGCCACGTCTCACATTACATGAACAGGGCCCACACTTATTTTTTCTTTAGGTTGTTTTTGTTAGTTATGGCTTATTACTATAAAATTTCATTAAAATTCAAATGTAAATGTAGATTTTAATCCACGTTTGTTTTTGTTTTCTGTTGTGTTTGCATTACCTCATTGTCGTTGCCCAGTAACCCAGGCCTATATGTCTAGACGGGTTTTACCGTCACAAGCCTAAAATGATTTTAATCCATATTATTATTATTAACATTATTATAACTACTAAAATTCATAAAACAATACATATAGAAACATATAAAGAGGTTAATATTTTATAGTTGAATCCCAACTAGACATTTAAACCAGGATCTATAAAGAAATATACTAGATCTATACATACAGCCGAATAATCTATTATTTCTAAGTTTCAATCTAAGATAGACAGATCTATAAGTAAGGTCTTTAAGTTGACTTGGTGATTTTTATAAAGATTCTTGATTTTAACACTCTGCTGGTCTTATATAGATCCAGGCAAAAGACGAGATCGATTCTAAAAATTAGTTTCTGAAGGGGTATATATTGTAGATCTATATTTTTGGTCTAAGCTACTGCTCAACATGTATCTATATTCGATCTAGACTGAGAACGAAAGTGATTTCTCCGGGTTTAATGGGAATCTAGAATATCATGAGTCATGAGTGTGTTGTCTTGTTCTATTATTCTCAACATTTTTTTTTTTAAGTTGACTTCGTTTGTTGACATCTTGAAGTTGAAAACGAAACTCCGAAACCAACGCAGCAGTAAACAATAATATCAGCTGGAACCACAGGTTTCATCTTCTGCGTAATTTCATAGATGGCGCTGTTAATTGCTGTGGATACTTTTTTTAGCCAGTGAACTATCTTGCTAATCCAGTATACTTTGAGGCGGCTCAGTGACCAATGTTAACGTTTTGTTAACAGTTCTAGAGTGATTTTGGCAGTCCGCCACCAACCTACTTGGCATTGACAACAATTATTATTATATTATTATGAGCACATTGCGCTACCATCATACATCTCATCAGTTTTCATACTGCAGGGTTGAATGATCTCTGAATGCTAGAACCACTTGGTCTAATTTAGATCTAATTCAGCTTGACGCATGTTGTAAATCTAATACGGTACTAGTTTATCTTCGTCGTCAAGAAATTTCATGTTTTGATATAGACTTGACACCATTCTTAGATATAATAAAAAAAAGAATGTATTCAACTAGTGGGACAACCTATGAACAGTAGCCATCGTTGTACAAACACAATAGAAGTAACTAATAAAAATTATGGGAGAACATAATTACTAATGATGGTTACCTCTTTTAGATCACGAACATGTTTACACCACAGTACATAACACTCTGCTTCTTGATTTTCCACTATAGAAGAAGATATTGATCATCTTTGTCCGACACACTGGGAACTTTACCCGCCCCTAGGGAAGTGTATTTATCTGTCCAACATGGGCAAACCCTGGCTTGACGCCAGACGTCACTGTGAGAAGGAATCAAGCGAGGCTGATCTCATTATCATACAAGATGAAGCTTTCGACAAATTCTTATCAAGTAGGTGACACATTTTTTATGGATGGCCTCACGAGGGCGTTTGGTTTGAGTGCGCGTACTGCTATAAATTTTGTGCCTGAAAGTTAATTGTTAATATATTTGTTCAATGAACGAAGAGTTGGAACGAAATTATCTAGGTGTGCCATTATCAAATTTTAACATTCTAACATGTGATTTGACTCGATAAAGCGCGTCCATGTACCAGGTCAATTGAAGAAACGCATTAACTTCACTTTATTAATAAACACCCTGTTTGAGGGTTAAGAATACAACTCAAGAGTGTCGAAATCTAAATCAGTACTTGACAATATATCTAGATATATAATAGTTCTAAACAACAAGAAAATAAAAGCGTTCACTGCGACAAGATGTTACAACACGATCAGAAGTATAAACACTTCTCTCTACAACCATCAAATATTCTTCAATCACCCTACCGCGCTCTGCTCTTATATAGGCCTAGATAAGGCACAGATCTAGAAATCTCCAGCTAATTCGGAAATGCTGGAGAACATAAGAATAAGTCCAGCCTCTATCTCACATCTTTTTTTTAATCACCACTACGTACCTCTTTTCGTAATCAAACCTTTTAAGGTGACAAATAATCCGTTAAATAACAATATAACTGGGCAAGCTACTCCTAAGCGATTATATTAGTTATAGTCATCAAAACATTTTTGTACACATAATGACATATAAGCATATAATTTCTTGTTTGTTTTTGTTGCTTAGCATCCAAAGTCGGAACTATAAAAGCTTTATTGTGGTCGGATACCAAGACTGACTACTGATATTTTCACATGCTGTCACACAGAAAGAGGGCGGCCATACTATGACTCCTGCCTCAGCCGTTCATATCACGATACCGACCCAACCAGTAGGGGAAGAAAGTGGACTAATGTATTTTTGACCAATCGGGTGGGTTTCGAACCAGCACCTTCCGATTGGGAGACTAACACAAATATTAGGGTAGAAGGACGTCGGGGAGGGGGAGGGGTAGAATCGAGGGGTTCTTCGCAAAAGGTTCGAAGACGGCTCAACATATAATTGCGAAATTTTCTCAGAAGCTACATCTTACTAAAATAATACTAGGTTTACCTGGTGCTTTTTTATTGATTTATTTTTTCATATGTTCTCTCATGAAGAAGTTTTACAATCTGCTTACATAAAGAGACATAGTTTCCAAACTACTTTACTAATGGTTACTTTAGATGTTTTATTTTACAGTGATAAATCCATGCCTCAGAGCTTGCTATGTCAGACCTGTTAGAAGCATTTAAACCAAATGATCAAACTTTTGAGTGATTCCATCATTCTTCCCGTACGTGCTCTTTATTCAAAAGAGTAAACTTTCCAATTATAGCTACATCTTGCTCATCAATACTCTTTGATTGTTCAGGATTGAAAGCAAAAGCATTTTGGATCTTTCAACCGTTTACAACAAAGAAATGATTAAAACATACCATAGTACTTTTGATGAAATATTGATTGTTCTTTTTTTTTTTTGTTGTTGCCTTATATGCTGTTACAAACATGAAATAACTGATTACAAGAGGAGTTGCCCATTTTATCAAACTGTGTACCCTGGTTTTGAGTTATCTTTAATCGCGACTTATTTTTACAGGTTATATACATGGATTTTCTGGATATTGTTGGATTGGTTTGAGCGATAGACAGACGGAACTGAAATTTATATGGCCGACTGGCAAAGAAGTAAATATTATCATCTTTCCCCTTCGCCGACTGTTGTTGTTGTTATTTTCGTTGTTGTTGTTGTTGTTGTTGTTGTTGTTGTTGTTGTTGTTGTTGTTTTTGATGTTGTTGTTATTATTATTATTATTATTATTATTATTATTATTATTATTATTATTATTATTATTATTATTATTATTATTATTATTATTATTATTATTATTATTATTATTATTATTATTGTTATTACTATTATTTTGACAAAAGAAGTCTAGAAAAATAAATTTAGTTTGGGAGCTTAGTGTATAAAAACGGGTATCGATGGTTTTACTTGAGAAGCTATTGCTATCGGTGATTTTCCTCAGGCTATTTACACGAATTGGGAGGCCAATCGACCACAGAGATCTACATCTGAAAACTGTGTTGTGAAGTCTACTATCAATGGCAAGTGGTCGGATACTTCCTGTAACGTGTCGAATCCCTTTCTTTGTGAGAAGAGGGCTAGAGGTTTGCACATGTCTTTAGATAATTTGCTTTTAAATGAGAGAATAAATATCTTTAATCACTGAACTATATATTAATTAAAATCTCTTATCGACGAGCCTATTATTGATAGCCTCATTGTTTTTGTTGCTGTTTTTGTCGATGTCATTGTAACTATTTTTGTTGCAGGCATTCCTGTTACTGCCTTTGCTACCGTTATTGTTATTGACGCTGCTGTTGTTGTTCCTCTAATAATTGCAAAACGTATGGTGCATATTTGCTGTTATAGAAAGAGAATATTTGCTTTAGAATCATTGACGCATTATTTTTACTTATGCTTTATATTGATAAAAGACAATCCTAGTGGCTCTATTTTAAGCTTACTTTGAAATTTAAAATTAAGGCTCATGTTTGTCATTGTCGACTAAATAATATTTTTTTTTATCTGATTTCTTCATGTTGTTCTTTATTTTCAGATATTGATGAATTAGATCCTAAAGACAAAGGTAATTCGTTTGTTGTAAATCTACAATGGGTTAAGGTGCATCAGTATTTGCCATAGTACATTTTGGATATAACTTTCTGTAGCTTTGTAGTAATAAATGAAAGAATACGGTATTGTAGATATTCGTTTTGAGGTGTGTGATTAAAAGGTAGGGTAAGGTAGGGTAAGGTGTATTTCTTTGTTTTGAATGCATTTTGATTATGTTAGTAAATGAGTTTCTTTCACTTTCAGGAATGCTGATCGCCGTTATAGCCATCATCATCATTACGGCACTTCTTTTCATAGCAGTGATGTGTTTGCCACGATATTGCGAAAAGCGTGCGGGCCCAGAAGGTCATAACATAGATTATATCTATTAATTTTCACTTGCAACTTCTTAGAAACAAATGGGTTCTAAGTGAATTTGATACAATAAATTATAAAATGTATAATAATAATAATAATGAAGATCATTTTTAAGCGCTTTATCCCAGCATAGCCGGCTCAAAGCGCTTTACATAGTTAAGACGATACAATTTATCAGCCATTCACACACATTATGAGGCAGTTTTGCACATAAAGGACATGATACATGAACAGCAAAGAAATATTATGAAAAATGAGTAAATTACACATATAAAGAGAACATTAATGAAAATTAAGAGGAAAACTCCACTGACAAGTGCATTGTAAATAAGTAGTGTACAGTTTATTATTTATGGTCAAGACAAAAAAGAAAAATGTGTAATTTCAATTTGGAGCGATTATATTAGTTATAGTCATCAAAACATTTTTGTACACATAATGACATATAAGCATATAATTTCTTGTTTGTTTTTGTTGCTTAGCATCCAAAGTCGGAACTATAAAAGCTTTATTGTGGTCGGATACCAAGACTGACTACTGATATTTTCACATGCTGTCACACAGAAAGAGGGCGGCCATACTATGACTCCTGCCTCAGCCGTTCATATCACGATACCGACCCAACCAGTAGGGGAAGAAAGTGGACTAATGTATTTTTGACCAATCGGGTGGGTTTCGAACCAGCACCTTCCGATTGGGAGACTAACACAAATATTAGGGTAGAAGGACGTCGGGGAGGGGGAGGGGTAGAATCGAGGGGTTCTTCGCAAAAGGTTCGAAGACGGCTCAACATATAATTGCGAAATTTTCTCAGAAGCTACATCTTACTAAAATAATACTAGGTTTACCTGGTGTTTTTTTATTGATTTATTTTTTCATATGTTCATTATAATTAAAAATGAAAATAGTTCGCTTTCGGGTTTCCTTATCTTTTGTAATAACTAGATCAAGGCTTGGTTAGATCTAGGCCTATTCGTTGTCCATCGTCAAGTACCAAGTTTTTAAGAAGTCAAAGCGCCATAGACTACCGAATGTTCTAATGGCATCGCTACCAGTTCGTCAGTTCCTCGCACAGCCTCTACTGCTGGACTTCAGCAACTTATCTAGATCTAGAATCTAGGCTTACTGAAGCAAACTATCTAGATCTAAAATCTTAGCTTACTTGAGCAGTCTATCTAGATCTACAATCTATAGGATTAACTAATGAAGAGGGTTTAAAAGATCTAGATTCTAGTGATTGCTACCAGTTCCACTGCACTACCCCAGGGGGCGAACTGGCTCATGACGTAGAGCGTTGGTCGTCAGATCAGGAGGTTCGCGGTGTCACTATAATGTGACCGGCTGATACAGGAGTCATGGTATCCCCGCCCAGTCTCGTGTGTGGCAGCACATAAAATTGTCAGACTTAGAGGAACCTAGGCGACGTTAAACCTTATAGAGAACTTCAAACCATGTGCTTGAATCGGTAAAATCTGTCCATCATTAAAACAGTAGTTGTCTAGATATAGTTGTTGTATTATGAGGAGGGATGTATATTTTATATATATATATATATATTCACTTCAAAAACTGTTATTTTAGGACTGAAAAGGTTCTAGGTAGATTCTGCAGAAACTGATGAATAGAGAGCATTTTGAAACTTTAAGCAAGTGATAAGTACTCCGAAGGAAATACAATGCATCGCTGCCTTTAGAAGAAAATGGCAGATGAAAATAAACAAAGATGCAAACGAAGGTTGTTAGGGAGGCAGATAAAATAATGTTTATATAATATTTATAATTTTGTACAGACTTATTTATAATTTATGAATAAAGAGAAAGACTAGTAGAGTTCAGGGTTTATTTATGATAACAGTAAACCTTATCCAATCATAGGTATGCAAATAAATGGGTAGAACATATCCTTAAGTATTGTTTTACTACGGCGAAAGAAAAATGTCAAAACATCTGTCAAAATGTAATGCTTTCTGGGTAAGAAGAATGGAACGTGTTTTGTTTAATCAAGTGCTTTATATACGTGTGTGTGTGTGTGTGTGTGTGTTTAATCAATTGCTTTATATACGTGTGTGTGTCTGTGTCTGTGTCTGTGTTTAATCAAGTGCTTTATATACGTGTGTGTGTGTGTGTGTGTGTGTGTTTAATCAAGTGCTTTATATACGTGTATGTGTCTGTGTCTGTGTCTGTGTTTAATCAAGTGCTTTCTATACGTGTATGTGTCTGTGTCTGTGTCTGTGTTTAATCAAGTGCTTTCTATACGTGTCTGTGTCTGTGTCTGTGTTTAATCAAGTGCTTTCTATACGTGTATGTGTCTGTGTCTGTGTCTGTGTTTAATCAAGTGCTTTCTATACGTGTCTGTGTCTGTGTCTGTGTCTGTGTTTAATCAAGTGCTTTCTATACGTGTCTGTGTCTGTGTCTGTGTCTGTGTTTAATCAAGTGCTTTCTATACGTGTCTGTGTCTGTGTCTGTGTTTAATCAAGTGCTTTCTATACGTGTCTGTGTCTGTGTCTGTGTCTCCAGGCGAGGGAGCTGGCGCCAGCAAAGTCAGCGCCTCAGTCGCGGCTGCTTCTGGAGGTGACGGCGCTCAGGGGGATCAGGATGAGGATGAGGAGGAGGACGAATACGAAGATTGACTATCTAATAAAATTTCAAAAAGTATACTTTTCAATGGGAATTATTCTATTTTTATGTATGTATATGTTTGCGTTTCTCATTGTTATTTTTTGTCACATAATTATGGAATGACTTTTTGGTGCACGTCGCGCGCAATGGCTATTACATTTTTTATCACTTCAAGTTCTTAACCCACGGAATTCTCAATGAATGTGGGCCAGCTAAAGATAAATGCTGTTCGGTATCGGTAAATTAGGGCTAGAAAACCTTTCCGACAAAAAATTCAATTCCGAGGACTCTATAAATACGGGCCTAAGTCTCGTCAAAGTGACTTGGGATACGTTTATAGTCTAGCTTTGAGAAATATGTTAAAACTGCGGGGCCTATTGTTCGGATAATTAACGTTTAAAGAATAGATCTAATTAATAGCTAGGCAATTTAAGGTATCAGTGCTATAATCGTCACTGATTGTTTTTTGCGAGTCGGCACATATCTTTGTCGTCTGTTGCTATTCAATTGAAACAAAATGAGGATACTGAGGTCGTCATGAACATTTTTTTTTATAATTGTTAAAGAGCTGACTTTCTTCCTTTGTTGTTGTTGGGTTTTTTTTTTTGTTTTTTTTTTTTTTTTTTAAATAATTATTAAAAAGCTCTTATTTGGATCCCGAAAATCGTATTTCACACAACATAGATTAATCAACTGAGATTACACAACAAAACTTCATAAATACAGAGGTTTTACAACTTCGGTTATTATTCCCCGACGCAAATTTGCAACGGGGCTTTCCGAAGATTCTATAAATAAGGGCAAAACCAAGCATGCTAACCAAGGAAGCATTGATTCTAACCAAGGCGTCCAAAAATAGAAGCCTTGATTCTAATGAAAAATGCAAGGCTTCAAAAATAGAAGACAAAGTCACCGAAATAATTATAAATAAACTTGCAACAAGAATCAAAGTGAGCTTTATTTTGAATATCTTCGCATCGCGCTGCGCAATTATTATTTAGCAACAATAGATATCAAATAACCGATCATTTATGAATTTTCAAAAATAACCCAAAACAGTGCGCACATAGATAGGACAGTTTACATATTTGCAGTGTTTTTTTTTTTTTTTTTTAAATAATTATTAAAAAGCTCTTATTTGGATCCCGAAAATCGTATTTCACACAACATAGATTAATCAACTGAGATTACACAACAAAACTACATAGATACAGAGGTTTTACAACTTGGGTTATTATTCCCCGACGGCCCCGACGCAAATTTGCAACGGGGCTTTCCGAAGATTCTATAAATAAGGGCAAAACCAAGCATGCTACCCTGGACGCCTTGATTCTAACCAAGGAAGCCTTGATTCTAACCAAGGCGTCCAAAAATAGAAGCCTTGATTCTAATGAAAATAATACCGAATCAGAAAAAGCGAAAAGATTTTTGCGTACCAAGGGTAAGAGTGATACTATTTCTTTTAATTCTAAGCATAAATACGACAGAGTAAAACTTAGAGAGTATTTTTCAGCCCACACGATCAGCCTACACTGCAAATAATTATGTGAACTGTCCTATCTATGTGCACACTATTTTGGGTTATTTTTCGAAAATTCATAAATGTTCGGTCATTTTATATTGTGTCCCTCTATTGTTGCTTAATACAAGTTGCGCAGCGCGATGCGAAGATGTTCAAAATATAGCTCACTTTGATTCTTGCTGCAGTTTTATGAATATTTCGGTGACTTGGCCTTCTATTTTTGGAAGCCTTTTCCTAGCTCCATTTTTAATAATAAATATGGGGCAGCTTTTCTATATTTTTGGGAAAAAAAATCAACATTAATGCTGCTTGGGTCCACAAAATAATAAAGGGCAGCTTTTTATATTTTTGGGAAAAAACAACAACAATGCTGCTTGGGTCCACAAACGGTGCAGTGATTAAAGTTAAACGGATGTTTTGAAGTGAATAATAAGTTATGGTTTTGCATCAAGCTTTAGTAAATGGAAAAGGTCCAATGTGCAATAATTAGACACATTGGCTATTGCAATCTAAGGAAAGTGTCTGGTCGATCACTACCCTGGTTAGGAAGGATGTTTTGACAGATGTTCCCCTACTAGATCTGGGCCAACAGTTTAACCTATGATTATTTTTGTGCTCTATCTATCGCTGTGCCGTCCCGTCTCTTTTGTGCTAGACCAGCTAAAATCTAGATCTAAATCTAAATATAATTGTATGATATGATGCGTAGGTTTCTATACTAGATTAGTTAGAGATCAGAAAAGTAGGTGGAAACGTGATGAGAAACTAGTTATGTTTTGATACAAAGAGGATGTGTGGATTGATAGATAGATAGATAGATAGATAGATAGATAGATAGATAGATAGATAGATAGATAGATAGATAGATAGATAGATAGAGTTTTAACAAATATTCAAAGCTTTTAAAAGGTACCTGGAATGTAGAGTACTGAGGCGCACTTCTAAAAAGCGTCTTTACAGATGAATGACATTGATAGATAGATAGATAGATAGATAGATAGATAGATAGATAGATAGATAGATAGATAGATAGATAGATAGATGGATGGATAGATAAATAGACAGATAAGTAGATAGATGGATGTATGGATAGATAGATAGAAATAGATTGCAAATTAAAGCAGTCGATAAGTTCTCTGTACCTCGACTATTTCTAAACGTCCTTTGCGACGTTTGTCACCTAACCATAGTATCATTGCATTTGGCTACGGGAAAAGATGACAGTCGTGGTTTCATCACTCGACCTTTTCTGCGCGGTAATCGCATTACTTGCTATTGGCAAAGGTAAGGGAAAAAACTGTTATACTTATAGTTTTGGTACATTTTTTTAGTTGTTTATTTCTTAGTGCTATTTTCTTTTAATTTGCTTCCTTTTTTTGCTCTTCATCCAATTTTCAGTGAGACAGAAGATAGATTAATTTAGATCGATAAATTAATAGGTTCATAGATAGATAAATGCAGAGAGAGATCGATAGAGACAGAGAGAGAGAGAGAGAGAGAGAGAGAGAGAGAGAGAGAGAGAGAGAGAGAGAGATGTTCAAGAAATATTCAAAGCTTTTAAAAGGCAACTGGAATGTATAGTACTGAGGCGCAATTTTAAAAAGCGTCTTTACAGATGACTGATATATTTGAGCCTTTTTACCAAAACACTGAAACAAGATTGAATACAAGAACCGATGAGTCGACTTTAAAAAAAAAGGTTAAAAATAAAATTATTCGAAGATAACAGAGGCATGAACTAGGTTTGTCCGAAGGACTGGTTCAAAATATTTATCATTCAACGAATATATTAAATCGAACTAGTTAATTTATCCTGGTGTCTTTAAAAAGCAATAGAAATCTTTCTATAAAAAAAACATGCAAAAAACACTTGTATACTGTATACCAGGACTATCAAATGTTTTTATATTATACATATTTTATCGGGATTCGTGAAATATCTTGAGGTCAATGTTTCAGTAAGCGCATTCGTGTCTGATTAATTAACATATTCTGTTAAAAACAGCTATAATATTAAGACATGCACGTACAGTTTATGTCCCCCAACACTAATCAAAAAAGATGATAAACGATAAGGAAACGCGTTCATTTTTCATATTCATTAAGCTTCACATATGTTTTTCTCAAGATCAAAGTTAAATACTTTATCTGGCAGCTAAGACAAGCATTCCACCGAAAAAAACGTTTATCTAAGCTCTTGAAAGGCTGAACTGAATTTTTTAAAAATACAATGGAACAAAATCATTAACCCAAACCCTTACTACGTGCATTCCAATAATTTGTCCCTCAGGGTTTTGGGCCTCAGGGAAACTGCAGGTCGTCCATAAGATGATAGGCCAAGCGTTTTCCACACATTGTGACGATTCATCTTTTGTTCCTGCGGGTTCTCGGTCGTTAAATATATACATACTCAAAGATGATCACAACATTTACGAAGCGGACGCTTATGGTCAGGTGAGGCCTTTTGTTTTTTTCTTTTGGAATTAAATCTCTTTGAAAACCTTCAATAGGGAGAAAAGGGAGAAACATGATTTCACCAAGACATGTAGAAGTCACGAGTGTTTCTCTCAGTGGCGTATTTACGGGAAAGGGGGGGGGGGCGAAGAAAGAAAGAAAAAGAAAAAAAGAGAAAGATGGAGAGAAAGAAAGAGAGAGAGAGAGAGAGAGAAAGAGAGAGAGAGAGAGAGAGAGAGAGAGAGAGAGAGAGAGAGCATATTACTTGGTTGTTGACATTTCGTCTAACAAAGTGGAATGGCTTTTTGTCAAAGTACATTCTCTATTCACCTCTATTTAATTTGTCTTTAAAGAAATTATTAGCGGATTTAGAGTATACTTTCTTTGAATACGAGTTTGTATGATATAACTAAATTCTCCGTTTTGTTGCTCTATAAACCTAGTTCTTTAATGTAAACAACAGAGAAACCAAGACTAAATATACAACATGTAAAGTTAATGATACAGAAATGATGGTACATGTGTTAAGAGTTGTTTTTTTACAACAAAAATCATAAGGAAGCCAACATGCCGTGTAAGCTCATTATTAGACATTATTACCTTGAAGATGATTATTGAAAGAAAGAAAGGAACAATTAATATAGTTATCTTACTCCATTTCTGTCTCTCCATCCCCTCTCTATCTCTTTCTCTCCCTCTCTATATATCGTTAATATCCCAGATCTATAAAGACCCATCGGTTCCGACCTGGATTATAAATAGCACCTGGTCCGTACAGAGCAACGTTACACTCACAATTAACATCATGAACGTAAAGAAAAGCGACCAAGGAATTTTAAGCTGCCGTATTGATACAGACAATCAAGGAACAAAAGAGCGGGTGATAGCCTACTTATTCGTACATGGTGAGTGAAAATCCATTTTCATTGCTTCTAAATCTTTTGACAGGCACACAAACTAACTGAGTCATAAAAGTCGTGGAAAGCTATTTCTAGTTCGTAAAATTAAATCATGAAATGCCTAATTATTAAATTTACGCAAGTTAGAGAAACTAGCGAGACTTACCTTGGTAAGTGATGCGTGTTTCCGACGTTATGGATTGTCGTCAGAAGTGAGTCGCCACGAACGGAGGAGTATACTGAGCCAAATTTATAGAAAAAGTCGCCACGAACGTAGAAGTACATTGAGCCAATTTTACAGAACAAGTCGCCACAAACGGAAGAGTACATTGAACCGACTTTATAGAAAAAGTCGCCACGAACAGAGGAGTACCTTGAGCCTACTTTATGGAAAAAGTCGACACGAACGGAGGAGTACATTGAGCCGACTTTATGGAAAAAGTCGCCACGAACGGAAGAGTACAATCAGCCACATTCTACAAACGTGTGTCCGGTTGATGAGGCATAGATTCACGTTCGTAGAAACCTTTCATTATCCACTCAGCAACCATTGAGCTACCGAAGGTTGCGACACCAAGCAGATAGCTGATCTGGCATTACAGTGTGCTTATTATAGAGCTACTTGTTTGTGAATGTTAGTGAAGACTGCCGTGATTAAATCGCCGATGTGCAGTTTTGAGACATCTAAGTCGTAATTTTGCACCAAGTATCCATAATGAACTGGTAATGTAAATAGGTTCGTTTGGTATACTTTGTACCTTCATCTTTGTCCAGTGAATCTTGTTTCCGCTTTTTATTTTTACTCATTTCTCATTTCCTTTTTTATGTAGTTCGTATTTGATGTGAGGCTTTTACAATGAATTTACTGGGTTGAAAGGCAGACGTCCCCAATTTCGTTAGTTATTAAAAAACTCAATGGTTTTATTGATAACAGACAGTACCCAAACCAGCCTGGGGCGTAATCTAGATAAGATCTGGATCGAAATTAATGATCGTAGAGCGTGAGCAACAAATCCACGAGGAGGTGACAGCGAAAACTGGTCGGGTTAGTGTTGGTATCTCCCGCGACTCTCAAGTCACATCGTAGGACCTGGCCGCTCAGGATAAAAAAGACATTTGCATTTCTAAAAGAACGCAACACAACTT
Source organism: Elysia chlorotica (assembly GCA_003991915.1). Classification (NCBI taxonomy): domain Eukaryota; kingdom Metazoa; phylum Mollusca; class Gastropoda; family Plakobranchidae; genus Elysia; species Elysia chlorotica. The sequence continues at coordinate 173,125 of RQTK01000218.1, read as the reverse complement.
TACAAAAAAAATGTAAAACAATAATGGAGGTAGAGAGTTTGAAAAATATTAAAAGGCCGCACCTTTAAAGATATTGCTGAAATAACTTATTCATTTAGTAACATTTCTGTGTCATTGAACCACTCTTCACGTTGGAAGTAGATAACGCTGGTGACAACAAAAATGTCGATCAAAAGGACACTATCAATCATTAGTTAATGTGGCAGAGAGAACCCTCTAACACGTGCACTTTATTTGGAACTACTATCTACGAATTCTGTCTGTTAGACAGTGTGGATAAAGATGTCACCTATTCCTCTATTGCATATAAGACTTAAGACGTATTCCACCATAAAAAGCATGTGGTCTCTCTGTTTCGCCCAGTTCTGACAGATGGCTTCCGTTTTTCCACAAAGCTAGAATATGTATTTTAGTGTATAATTAGCCGACAATAGGGCAGAGTAGTATAGTTAATGCATGGCTACCAGCTTAGTTAATTATGAACTCTTCTTGTTCTATATAGACAAAAAATTCGACCATCTTTGTCCAACGCACTGGGAACTTTACCCACCTCGACACACATGTATCCATCTGGTCGACGTAAAAAAAGAATGGCTAGAAGCGAGCCGACATTGTTACGGATTAAACAAGGCACACCTGGTGGTCATACATGATGAGGCTTTCGACCGATTCTTATCAAGTAAGTGACATAAAACTGAATTACCTCATATAAGATTTAACTACTGTATATACCCTTCACTTTTAACCAAACTTTTAACGCACAATTTTATGTTTTTACTACTCAGAGAGATAAAGGAGTCTACGTGCTATTAGTATAGTGCATTAACTGGCTTAGGACATCATGGGCACAATATAGCCGTTACCGTGCTGACGTGCCGTAAAACAAACTCACTCACTCACCCTCATATAAGCTTTTTGGTCTGAGTGCGCGTAGTTTCTGAAAATTTAATGTTATCATTTTCCTTTGCTGTATTGAGCATTATGTCCATTAATACTCGACTTATAGTATTAGTGTAAAACTATGTTCTTATGCTAGGACCCATAATGTAGGCTTACATTGTGTTTAGAAATTGGAATCAGGGCTTTCTTGTTGTTCTAGTTTTGTTGTTGTGTTGCTGGGTTTTTTTTTTAAGATCAACGAAACAAAAATAAATAAAGGACAATAACACCTAACATGTCTGGTAAATAACAAACAACAACAATAACAAAATAATTAACATTTAAAAATACCAAATGTTGATTTGCGTGCATATATTTTGTTACGTTATATCTGTTTACCTTTTTTAGCAGTTTATCTGCGTGTAAAAAAAGGTCATCGCCTAAATGTTCCTCCCCCTATCCCCCTCCCCAAACACACACACACACACACACAAGTTTTGGGTTTCAGCACGCGGGTTATCTCTTTACAACTACTTAAAATTATCTACTCTTCCATTTTTATCCACGACCATTGTGAAGGAAGTTCAGTAGTAAATGAAAACTCATCACAAGACTTATTCTTCTTTGAAAGTTGTACGATCTGCATACAAAAAAAACACAGCATCGAAGCGCCTTTATTAAACTTCAGCTCGATTAATTTTAACAGATGAAAGCAATGTGTCCGTGTTAGATCTTTCAGCAGCAATTGATATAACAGATACCGGTACCGTACATAAGAAATGAGGCTTGTCTGGCTATGTTCTAGACTAGTTGGGTCATATCGGACTAACAGGGCAAACGTTTTAATTGGCTCTTTTATAATAAAAATAATTAAATAAAAAAAGTCACTTGAGTTTAAAAAAAGGAGTTTCCTAGGCCTTTGTTTTTGGAAAATAGTTTTTCTATGTAATCACAATCTCAAGGAAATATCGTTTAAAACATGGTTTTAATTTCATCTTTATGAGATAATTCATAGTTTTAGAAGTCCGTATTACAAACTATGTTGAAATTTTGATAAATGGCTTACGAAAATGAATTTCTCTTGTCAGTGAGTGGATAACAATAAATGAAGTAAAAATTGAGAAGAAAATTATATAGCGCCTATCAAACTGAAATGTGCGGGTTACAAATATCGCCTATCAAACTGAAATGTTCGGGTTACAAATACAAAACAATGTTGTTCGACATTGCCCAAGCTCCAGTGTCTTCAATAGGGTAAAATTCTAGCCTACTATTGCAAAAAAACTGACTCGCATATAAGACTACTTTATTAAAAATTATAACAAAAAAGTTAAAACAAACCTACCATCAAAAGAGGCCTTATCAAAAATAACTATCGCGTTTTTGTTGTTGTTGTTGTTGTTGTTGTTGTTGTTGTTGTTGTTGTTGTTGTAATAATTAATAATTACTTCTACAGTACAACTCAGATTTTGTCTGTACTTGATGAATGAATGTACAGTCTACAAATTCAAAACTATGCTCTAAAATTGGTTTAAAACCGCTAATTCTGATTTTGATGTGCTTCAATCTTGATTTTTTTTTATTACAGATTACATACGTTCATTGCCCGAAGGTGTTTGGATTGGTTTAAGCAATAGAGAAACTAGAGATAAATTTATATGGACGACCGGCAAGCAAGTAAATTACTTTCTTCATTTTATCCAATCACCTGTTGTTGTTGTTGTTGTTGTTGTTGTTATTATTGTTGTTGTTGTTGTTATTGTTGTTGTTGATGTTGTTGTTGTTGTTGTTGTTCTTGTTGTTGTTGTTTTTGTTCTGTGATTTTTTTTCCAAATTGACTTTTATGTATAAGGCCTTTGAGATATCATCTAAGTCTATTTGTTATTTTGTTTTATTGTTTTTTCCTTTATTTAAAAAAAGAAAACTTCAATAGCTTATGTTCTGTTAGACTATCAAACTTTTGACTGCGTTCTGGCATACATCCTGTTGCAAATAATCCACAGAGAAACTAGTCAAAGAATGTGTTAACATAATTATAAGAGGGTTGTTTCCTATCGCAAGATAAACTCATCACGGGAAAATAGGAACGCATTTCAGTGAGAGTAAGCTATAAGCTAATTTTGGAAAATTCATTTGGTGAAAATTCATTTGATCACTTTGCTATTTCTTATTTTGTAAAGAGATAAGAAATATCTACTTGCAAAAATTGGTATGGCTCAGGAAAACATAATATTCTAGGGTTGGAGCACTGGTTTGTTGATTTAAATGAGAATCTGTGTAGATAAAAACGTGTATTAAGTGTAACGAAGGTTGGGCTTACCTGAGAAACACTGGCTAAAATTCACAACTTCTTTCAGGCTGTTTACACGAATTGGCGGCCCTTTTCGCTGCAATCCCCGACTGATGTGGTCTGCGTTGTTAAGATTGTCCGAGATGGCCAATGGCTGGACAGTCGGTGCGACTTCACTTCTCCCTTTGTGTGTGAGAAGAAGGCTGCAGGTTTGCAAATTTTTACGTTTTCATGACTTAAAAATTAGCATTTAACTTCCCCTTTCACACGAAAGAATAAACATCTTTTATCCCTGGACTGAAAAATAATTCAACTCTCTTATCGCTCAGTTAATAGTATTGGTAGCGTTGTTCTGTTGTTGTTGTTAGTGGAGTTGGTTTTGTTGTTGATGATGTTGATGATGATGTTGTTATTTTTGTTGTTCTTATTGTTGTCTATGATGTTGCTGTTGTTGTTGTTTTTGATTTTGTTGTTGTTAATGCTGTTGTTGCTGTTGTTTTTGTTGTTGTTTTTGTGAATGCTGTTGTTGTTGTTGTTGTTGTAAGAGCTGTTGTTGTTTATCTTAGTCTTTCTCTTAGCATTGCACAATCCTGTTATTTTGCTGTAATTTCACTCGTAGAAAGATGATTAACATTGTTCGACTGATTTATATTCATTGTCTTTTTCATTTCGCTTTAAATGAGTTAAATGCATCATTAATGGCTTTCTTTGAAATTTAGAAGAAATGCAATATTGAGAAAACAAATAAGGTCTAACATGTTGATGCTTCTCTTTATTTTCAGTTTATACCAGCGTAGATATTAAAACCTACGGTAATTCCCTTGTTATACATACACAATAAGTTAAAGTGTAGACGTATTTCATAGTATTATTAAGGTTGACTTTTGAATTTTGTATTACTAATAAACAGTTAATGAATTTGTCAAGTAACGTATTAACTTTGTGGTATGTGGTAGCGGCGTAGGAACGATCATCAACAATTTATTCACTTGTTTTTAGTTACCTGATACATACATTGATGACTTTATTTTTCGCTGAAAGAGATAATAATATATTGAGCTTTTATATTAATTTGTAACTAGCATAAAAACTTTTATTTTATTTATTCTTTTTTCTTAGTCTATCTAATAGCAAGGAGTTAAAAAATGTTCAGAAAAAAGAGAGCATAAATTATAAAGTGTTACTTTGTTTTGGATCGTTGTGATTAGATTTAATTAGTGAAGAAGACTTTCTTTTGTTTCCAGAAGTACTGATCGCGTATACGGTTATCATTATCTTGATGATAATTCTTTTCATGGCAGTGATGGTTCGCCCTCAATATTTCAAAAGCCGTGCCAGTCCGGAAGGTTATAATAGATCTCATTCAGTTTCAACTTCTTAATTACCAGTACCATTACACTAATTTGATATATCAAATTAAATTATGTGCAGCTCTTTATTTATGCTCCAGACAATTTTTATATTTACAATGAAATTATCATAAAAGTCATAACTATCCTTATCAATACAACCAGGATCTTAAATACAACCAAATATAAAAAAGGGGAGCAAAGTGGGGAGAAATAGACTTTTAGAGAATTTAGAGTGAAAGAGAAGAGAAGGGGAGAGAGAGAATAGAGATTTAGAGTGAAAGACAAGAGGGGGAAAGAGAGATGAGAGAGCGACAGACAAACAGAGACAGATATTCAGACAGAGAGAGCGACAGACAGACAGACAGACAGACAGACAAACAGACAGACAGACAGACAGATAGATAGATAGACAGACAGACAGACAGACAGACAGACAGACAGGCAGTCATACATAGATACATACAGACAGACAGACAGACAGACAGACAGACAGATAGAGTTAATTGTATAATGAATGATGATATTATAATAAAGATCAGTTCATCATAAATAGACACGTTAATGGTGAAACCCACCGTAAAGTATTGTTTAATTTACGCGTAAAAAGAGTAGAATATTGATCGCTCAATTAAATTAAATGCGCTCTATACAATGTGGTCTCTGTGTGTCTGTGTGTCTGTGTGTCTGTGTGTGTATGTCCAGACGATGTCGCTGACGATGGCATGCCGACGGGGGCGGCCCATGCTAGGATGTCCACCCGCTCCGCAGCCTCTGCCCGCTCGGGGGCATCTGGAGGGCAGAAGGGGTCGACCGCAGGCTCATCCGATAAGCAGGAACAGGATGGGCGGGAGGAATATGCTGCAGAGGACGACGGCGAAGACGGAAAAAATAGAAGATTGACTATTGTCACATACGATTAACGAAAATATTTTTTTTCACTGGAGAAAACAAAAATAACATATCGCGTGTGGTATTTTGTTATTGTACAACTGTATAGTTATATTTTTTCTTTCTATTTTGCCTTGTTATTTTTTATCAGGTATGGCGTAATAAATCATCAATACGTAATAGAAAATGTGTTTGCCTGAGGACTTATGTAACTTGAGTTATGCTCTAATAAGTGTTATGTGTGCACGTTAGAAAATTTAGATACATCCGCCCAGCATTCGGACATTTGTTTTCTCGTTTTTGCGTTTGATTGCAATTTTAATCTTTTGTTTGGATATTTTTATAATTCATAAGAAAATTTACCCACATACTCTTAGCTTTACTTTCAGATCATTGAGTTTATCATCTAATGAAGCGGTGCAGTGTGCGCGTTCAAATCATTCTTTAATGCCCCTACCAATAAGTCCAACCATATGTTGGACTATTAACTTTTATTACACCATCAGATTTTAGCTTTACAAGAATCTCGGTACTTGACAAACACATCTCTGACCACAACCTTAGACACTGTGTTGCCTAAACTACCAAAGAAACAGAAAACAGTAAATTTCCTTGCAGGAAATTGAAAGGTATAAACGAACTAAGTTTTAGAGGTGTCCTGTGGAAGAACTTAGATGAAATTGTCAACATGACTGTGGAACATTTAAACTGTGCCATGACAAAAACACATAGCATACATCAGTAACATCACGGACTTTGTCACAGCGACCTTGGCCACCTTGGTTCTCCCTTGAGATTAAAAAGGCAAAACGCAAAAAAACGTCAAGGTGAGTGGAGATGGCGGAAATCAAAACTACACGATTGTTTACATGGACATTTTTAAGGGAAGTAAAAGCTATGCTGTAAAATTGATTAATGAATTAGAGCGTGATTTTTTTTTGTTAAGACTTTTGCTTCGATAAAGCCGTGTAAAGATCTTTTCGTGGTTTCTGATAAACTGTAAGGAGAAAAAAGTGTTACATTACCAAAAGGTAATAGTAAATACCTATTTGAATTATTTTTGTCTTATTTCCATCGGAACATTGGTCGCATGAGATCTAGTTTTAAAAATAAAAATCAGCTGTTACCACAAAATTTCTCTTTCAAAGATGAAAAATTATCTGAATTTCGAATGTTATCTGAGACTGGGGTAGAAGATCTGATGAAGAATTCACCACCTAAACCATGAGAACTAGACCCATCTCCTATGCCATTTTAAAATTGCGTATAGCCGACTTGCTACCCTCCATCACACGTGTATTACATGTTTCTTTGATCAGCAATGCTAAACCAGCCTCTTTCAAGCAGGCAATTGTAAAAACGTTAATTAAGAAGCCTTGACTGAATGTGATTGACATTTCAAAGGAGACCTTTCAATAACCATACCAAAAGCATCACATTGATGATACTGCCATCCTCAGAGTAGTTGATGGGAATAATTTATACAGTGTGCTTGTTCTGCTGGACTTGCATGCTTCATTTGGTAACGTTGGTCATTGTATTTTACTAAATAGATTAGAGCAAGCTTTTTGTTAACACAAAATGAATTATCATGGTTTTGGTTTTATCTCTCAAATAGAAAGCGATGTGTTGATGATATCTGATCGAATTTCCAACGGATTGATTTTCTGTACCCCAAGGATCTGTTCTGGGCCCATTCTTTTCACATTAGTCACACCAACGTGTGTTGATATTTTTAGGATTGTGATATCCAATACCATTAATATCTTGATGATACTCAGGTTTATACATCATGATGACAAAATGGGAAAATTTATACGAGAAGTAAAGAAATAGATGAATGATAATAAATTAAAATTAAATGGTTTTAAAACTGAAGTCATGCTCATATTAAATTCAAAACACAAATACAGTCCGCACAATTTTATGTAATCGACCATCTTGTTAAAATGTCAAATCAAGTTAAAAACCTGGGCACCATCTTGGATACAGAAATGTCAATGTCTCCAATTATTAGCCATCTATGTAAGAATCTTCATTTCCAAAAAAGACAAAATAGCAATATACACTATTTTTAACAACCGATGTCACGAAGCAGCGTGTAACTGTAACATCACGATTCCTTACAAGATTATTGCAATATACTTCAAACTGGTTACCAGCTGTTAAATAAACAAAAGAGAATAAACTGGGACTGATTTGCTATAAATATTTATATGATATGTCACCAAGGTATCTAAAAAATCTGTATTTTTCATTAGGATCTTACAACGAAAACACCCGCTTTACAATGCCTTAAAACGCACTTGTACAAATACTTTTAGTGTTGCAGCATGAATGAGTTTTTGAGGTTATAAGCCCTAGTAGTAGTAGTAGTAGTAGTAGTAGTAGTAGTAGTAGTAGTAGTAGTAGTAGTAGTAGTAGTAGTAGTAGTAGTAGTAGTAGTAAAGA
>RQTK01000218.1:52870-145953 GCA_003991915.1 Elysia chlorotica | reverse complement strand
TAGTAGTAGTAGTAGTAGTAGTAGTAGTAGTAGTAGTAGTAGTAGTAGTAGTAGTAGTAGTAATAGTAGTAGTACTCAACACCCTTTGGCCTTGCCAAAGCAAAGACCACTCTGTCATCAACTTTCACAAAAAAAATGAAAGCTTTTGTCAAAAGGTTTTACACACTGACTTTCTTGACTTAGAAATCGTTCAGAAATACTGGGTAATTTCTCTAGGATGTACATTACATGTATTTCAAACTAATAAATAAAAGTAATGTGTATGCTAAACCGTCAATAATGTATATACCATAGCAAAAATAGCAATATACATATTGAATTATATTCAAGTACCAATGAGTTATTTCTGAAGCTGTGTTGCCACTTGAATAATGGAATGAGAACAAGAGCTATAGGAAGTAGTAAGGGGTCTGCTTCTACTGAGACCGCCTCTCGAAATTTCATTTTTTTTATTGTCATGTTCTTTATGATGTAACATGTTTTTGTTGTAGTTGTTGTTGTTGTTGTTATTGTTATTTTTCTCCTACTGTTGTTTTTCTTCTTCTTCTTCTTCTTCTTCTTCTTCTTCTTCTTCTTCTTCTTCTTCTTCTTTTCTTATTCTTCTTCTCATTCTTTTCTTCCAGGTTTGGTTTTCTTGCCAGATAGCCTGGGTTATCTGGTTGGTACCAACTTTTTCGGCCTTCCAGCACGCAACATGGGCAGGTTAGTTATTATACAGCGGCACCATCGAGCGATATTCGTGCTTCTGTTCTCGTCTTTCTTCCTAAATTTGCAATTTATAAATTAAATGTAGACTTTAAAACACAATGTACACATAATACTGTTTGAACACTGTATATTTAGTGGTCGAGGCCTGAAAGGATGTGATATTAAATTCATTAATAAAGAACATTAAAGAATAGTTATTCAAACACTCGTGTCCAAACTTTTAATTCTATTTTTTTACTCGAACTTAATTTTTGTTTCGTCTGCTTTTCGGTTGCTTGGCGTTCTTTTTCTCTTGCTGCAGTCACATTTCTTGTGCCCTTTTCTTCTAGTGTTTACTAAAAAAAGGGAATACACAATGTATCATCTTTCTTGTTATATCTCTCTCTCTCTGTCTCTCTCTCTCTCTCTCTCTCTCTCTTTCTCTCTCCCTCCCTCCCTTCCTCCCTGTCTCTCTCTTTATTTATTTTTCTGTCTATCTCTTTCTCTTTCTCTCTTTGCCTCTCCAACTTTCTCTCTGTCTCTTTCTCCCCCAAATTCTTTCTTTCTCTCTCTTTCTGTCTTTTCATCTCTGCCTGTCTCTCTCTTTATCTATTTTTCTGTCTATCTCTTTTTGTCTATCTCTTTCTCTTTCTCTCTTTGCCTCTCCGACTTTCTCTCTGTCTCTTTCTCCCCCAAATTCTTTCTTTCTCTCTCTTTCTGTCTTTTCATCTCTGTCTGTCTGTCTGTCTGTCTGTCTCTCTCTCTCTCTCTCTCTCTCTCTCTCTCTCTCTCTCTCTCTCTCTCTCTCTCTCTAGGTCTCTTTCTATATATTTCTTTATCGATTTACCCACGTTGTGTGTATTTATCTATAAGAAATATTTCAATGTTTTCCCTTCTCGATTTATTGTCAATTCAAAGATTGTTTAAAAGTGACCACCAATGTCATATTACATGTAATTATAAACATTTATATTTTAATACATCAATATCTCGTGCTATTGTGGTTAAAAATCATAAAGAGAGACTCAGAGAGAGATAGACAGACAGATAGACATAGGCATAGACAGACAGGCAGAGACAAACAGACATACATAGAAAGATACAAAGAGAGGGGGGGGTGTTGCACAGACACACATACACAAGCAGGAAAACCATGAAAGTGTTACTGTTGGTGGGACAAAGCAGAGAGCATTGTAATCCTTGTTTGTTGCACAGACACACATACACAAGCAGGAAAACCATGAAAGTGTAAGTGGGACAAAGCAGAGCGCATTGTAATCCTTGTTTGTTCCTAATCTGTCCTGACCAGGTGGACCTGCACGATCTGCTGCATGCTGCTCATCGCCATCTGCCTCATCTGTGTACGGCAAAGTGGTGGACTCACCTTTCACGTCTGTTAGCGGATAAAAAAAATGATGATGGCGGGGAGAGTTGGGGGGAGGGGGGAGATGGAGGGGTAGATTCGTGTTGTTGTTTTTTTCATGACTGTGTTTGTTTTTAAAGGGTTTGTTTGTTTATTTCTTATCATATTGTTTTGTTTCCTTTTTTTGTTTGTTTGCTGTTTGTTGTTGCTTTTCATTTGTTTTGTGGTTTTCTATTCTGGTATTGCTTTTTTGTTTGTTTGGTTTTGGGTTTTTTTTGTTTAACGAGGTGTATTATTTGTGTTGTTTTGTTTTCAACGGGTTTGTGTGGGGTGGCTTTTTCCGTTCTCTCATAATTTATTACTTTGACAAACTGATGACAGTTTTATCAACCATACAGAATACAGAATACACCAAATAAAGGCTAAGGATCTCAGACTCATAATGTTAGTTTATATCTATTTATCAAATTAATGATCAAGAATGTCTAAGTGAAATATACAAGATCGTCAAACTCAAGGCAAAGTCAGTTAAGTTTTACTTTCAGAGGCTGATGCTATGATGAATGTTATCTTTTTTCCTTGCTTTAAAATTACGAAAGTATTGAGACTTTTTATTCCAATTCATCTATGAATGATAACAACATAAGTTTAAACTTTTCGAAACTTGGGGAGCCTCTATGTCTATAGACCATGAAAACTCTTCACACCCCCATAGTATGGCCGTTTCAGAAGGTGTATGTGTGTTGTTGTTTTTTTTTTCCAAGTATTGAGAATTGAAAGATGTTTTGCTGTGTGGTCAGTTTTAAATAAACGCTGGTTTGTAGCGCAATATCCAAGCTTCATGTCCACAGGCGAAGAAGAGCAGTGCATTGTTGGCGATTCGGTGTACATTGTTTATTTCTTGTTTAGGTTTTTACAGTCACATGTCCATTGGGAGCGATAAGCTATGTCGCGGCGGTTCTAAGACTAACGTTGAACAATTTAAGTTCTTTCACTATTGCTGATAATTTTGAGAAATGAAATAACATTATGTGAGAATATGGGGCCTACACTGGTATTTCACTGTGGTCCTAATCTTTCGATGGGGATTCCATTTTTTTCTTTATCGAAGTTTAAGAGTTACAACACAACAGGCATCATTTTAGTCCACTATCGTAACGTGTCACTTTATGGATTCTTTTCCTGGATGAAGAAAAGGAGCAAGGCATTGTGTTAGAATACCAAACTCTTGGTTAGTACAATACCCTTCCATTTATGGAATATGTTTAAGAACTTGGCTGGGGGTATAAAGCGCACATGTAGAAAGAAAATCCAGCGCTAGTAGTTTGTTTCTCTTAACAAAGTTACCGTTATAGGTGATGAGTGATTCTTTGTCTATGCAATTCTCATCACCATCCTTCTTAAATGACCTATCTTGGTTAATTCAATTCTTCTCAATAGCCATCCAAAATTTTTTGAACAGTCCATAATTCGGCGCTTCTTTTGTCTCCATCAGCTGCCGTTCGCAACATCTCTCCCTCAGCTGATTCTTCCACACTTTGGGCTCGGCCTTGGTCTCGGTAAAGTATTTACTTTTATAAATTATACTTTTTTGTGTAGTCTGTTTGATTGGCAGAGTGGGAGGGGGCTTGGGATACAAACATTGGTCTTCAATACAGGCAGTCACTTATGTTCTGATATTATCAGGGTTTAAAAGATCAATAATAGATTACTTGTATATTTCCAGGCACCATATATACAAAGTTAACAGTATATGCATTTATCCCCAGGCACCACATACAAAGTTAACATGATAACTATGTATAAACATTTATTCCCAGGCACCATATACAAAGTTAACATTATATACCTTTATCCCAAGGCATCACATACAAAGTAATCATTATAATCCCCAGGCACCACATGCGAAGTTAACATTATATGCCTTTATCCCCAGGCACCACATACAAAGTTAACATTATAACTATAAACATTTATCCTCAGGCACCACATACAAAGTTAACATGATAACTATATAATACAATGTTAACATTATGTACATTTATCCCCAGGTATCACATACAATGTTAACATGATGTACATTTATCCCCAGGTATCACAGACGCAGCCATCATGCCCCTCCTGGCACTGCTGGTAGATCTACGTCACGAGGCGTTCTACGGCTGCGTCTACGCCGTGGTTCAGCTGGCGGTCTGCCTAGCCTATTTCGTGGGTCAGTTGGTTTGATGGTGTTCATGGTTTGCTGGTTTGCTGGTCTGTTAGTTCGGTGGTTGGTGTTTAGGTGGTTAGGGGATTTGTTGGTCTGGTGGTTTAGTGGTTAAGTGGTTAGGTGGTTAGGTGATTTGGTGGTTAGGTGCTTAGGTGCTTTAGTGGTTAGTGGTTAGGTGCTTTGGTGGTTAGTTGGTTCGTTGGTCTGGTGGTTTGGTTTCTTAACGCCCAAAGTTAAATCTACCTTATATAGTGGACATGTCCTAAGACTGTGAATTAACAATTGTGCGTGCTCTCACACCGAGACAGGGCGGGGATAGCAGGACCCCTGTCTCAGTCGATTACATTATACTGACACCGGTAGAGCACATAAGTTTGCCTGATCGTGTGACTGAACGCGGGCCGTCCGATTATAAGGCAAGCTCTCTACCTAGTCCGCCCCCTCGAGATTGATCCTTAGGCTCTTAGCATTCTCAGTAGAAAAATAGTCTAAAGCAAGATCAATAGAGTCCAATCTACATATTTTTTTCTGAGATTGCCCTTAAAGCACTACTACCTCACTTGGTTTTAGTTCGTTATTATTTCTGTAATTCTTTTAAGTCAGCGGATTTCTTTTCTGGCTCTGTAGTAACTCTGGATCGTTAGATAACATTTTACATAAAATAGAAACGTGGAAATCGAAACAATTTTTTTGAATTATCTTCTTTTTGCGTTTTTTTTGTTTTTGTTTTGATTGTTTGTTTGTTGTTGTTGTTGTTTATCGCTCCAATAGCGAATTAAAAACATTGTTTCTATATTTTGGGTCTAAAGCAATAGCTTTGTTATGTGTTAAACACAACAATAGAAAACAACGATCGGCTCCAAAATCCTGTAGGACAGTGCATCTTTTTCCAGTTTCGCTGGTACTTAAACTACCAACACAGATTCACGATGAACATTAAAAAGCATTTGGAGGTTGTTAAGTTGCTGAGTTGGACGTCCAACGTCAGCATTTTATAGCCTAATTGTGGACAGGCCAAGTATAATGCATTAACTGTCTTCGGACATCATGGGCACAACATAGCCGTTACCGTGCTGACGTGCCGTAAAACAAACTCACTCACTCACCCAAGACTGACAATTTGGTATGCTGCCACACACGAGATAGGGCGGATATACCATGACTCCTGTCTCAGCCGATCATATTAAACTGACACCAACCCAACCAGTAGGGGGCGAGATCGCCACAACACCACGGACCTCCTGCGTCGGAATCTGGTGTTTTACCCCAGGGACTACTGCCCCCAGTGATGGGGGAGACAAAATTTTGGTTTAAAGTCCCTATTAGCTTTTGGGGGGTCTTTGCAAGTCACGGCAATTCCTTGAGTACATGTGTTGACAATAACCAGCCGTAGCGCTTTGTGAGTAAAGAGGACTTAACAGAAAAAACAAACAGCTTTTATTGAATTATGTCCTTGTATGTGGCCGAATCAGCAGTAAATTAACAGGAAAATATATAATCATTTCTTATTCTAGATTTCTTACATGTATGCTTGAATCTAGAATAATGACATACGTCATTCCACGTTATTACTAAAATCCAGAGTAACCGAGAAAAAACAATTGTTTTGTTTTAAATTCCAGGTCCTTCTGTTGCCGGTGTCCTGGTCAGCGCCATAGGATTCCCATGGTAATTATACTTTTCTTTGGTTACTAATTATAGATATACCCGTAACGATCTCATGGCAATTATACTTTTCTTTGGTTACCAAGTATAGATATACATGTAACGATTCCCATGGTAATTATACTTTTCTTTGGTTACTAATTATAGATATACCCGTAACGATCTCATGGCAATTATACTTTTCTTTGGTTACCAAGTATAGATATACACGTAACGATCCCCATGGTAATTATACTTTTCTTTGGTTACCAAGTATTGATATGCTCGTAACGATCCCCATGGTAATTATACTTTTCTTTGGTTACTAAGTATAGATATTCCCGTAACGATTCCCATGGTTATTATTATTTTTTTGGTTACCAAGTATAAATATGCCTGTAACAATCCCCATGGTAATTATACTTTTCCTTTGGTTACCAAGTATAGATATACCCGTAACGATTCCCATGGTAATTATACTTTTCTTTGGTTACTAGGTATATATACCAGTAACGATCCCCATGGTATTTATACTTTTCTTTTGGTTACTATGTATATAAACCCGTAAGTAGTTAAACGATCTATTCTACTGTGGTTCTTTTTTAGGTTGATGCGTGGGATGGCTTTGGTGAACATTGTCTATTGTCCTCTGTGTTACCTGCTGAACAAGGCCCCGATAGATTCGGAGGACGGGGTAGGCACACACTGCTATGGTTGGACACATAAATAACACAGACTTTGACACATTAAAATCGTAAATATCCTGATAGAAATCAAACAGTTAATTAAAATAATATAAATAAATGTAAGTTTTTCTATATAAACTTATAATTTTAAGATCAGCATCTACAGTACATAACCTAAGGGCACATAAACAATACATAATGTACTCCTATCAGTACAAAAAATTCTCAAAGAACAGTTTTATTTTATTCCTTGCCCCAGCTGTGTTGGTGATCATCTTAAAACTGTAATCAATTCTTTTGGTAGTATAAATCGTCTTCCCTCGTAGCATTGATACCTTCTTTAAGCCTCACATGTTTTGGTGAACTAAGTACAATGTATACTTATCTAAGTTTAAAAACTGAGGCACAATGTGCGATGTTTTTATATCCTGTGGCCCCAGACTTTGTTGGGCAAGGACGAGAAGAGCACGCCAAGATACACCTCAGGGAGAGCCGACACGGAGATTGATGAGGCGAGACTTTTCTACGGCAGGCTCTGCGAGGATGACGACTAATCTATGTCCAATTCAACTAAACACAACATTACTTCACTTAGTACTTTGTCTATCTGGAACCTGACGAGCTAAAGCGAAACATTGTTTTATAAGAGAGTGTCACACATGTACATAAGTTTGGGTGTATTGTAAGCAATGGCTATTGTATCATTTTGTAAACTGATCGTTACTGTCTTTCCCATTGTTTGAGTAATAAAGTAATCTTATTTGTCTTAATGTACTCAATGGTCACAGAGAAAAATAAACGATTCTCACCTGCACTATTGTGATTGCTCAAATGTAAACATCATTAATTGTAACGGTTGGCAAGCAAATATATTTTTTCAAAATTCCGTTTTCGCTTTCTGTTACTCTGCAAGTCCTAACACCATCTTCTTACATTCTTCAAAGTGTTCCCCTATTGCAGGCCAGAGCGCTATCCTCATATAACTCTGGCATTTTAACTGTTTCCCTAATGTTCATGTGTGCCTAAAAATTTATCTTGTAGCTAGCCGTTTTAGTTGTGTTATTGTTTGTTGTTGTTTTCTTTGTGCTTTTTTGTAAAAAAATAAAGCCGGTTGGTTCATCATTGCCATTACTCAAAGGGCTTGATTACTTTATTAAGGGGTGCTCTGGGGTTGATTTGGATGTTTAACGATGTTGGAAAGAAAAAAAACTAATGTAAAATAATGTTCTAACTTTCACATTGTAGCACTATGAGATATAAAAGAAATTTAACAAATTGAAATTCAAGATAAGTATACATTCGTTGAATACAAGTATAAACAGTTACAACCATTCATGTAGCTCAATAAGAGCAAGGAGAGATAACATTGCCTGTTAATATTATAATACACAGCAAAGTTGAGTTCAGTTGATTGCTTAACATCCAAATCAGCACTACATACGCTATATTGTGGGCTGGACCCAAGTCTAACGTCTGACAATTTTATGCGCTGTCTACCGCGATACAGAGCAGTGAGACCTGGACTCCTGTCTCAGCTGGTCACATGATATTGACACCTACCCAACAAGTAGGGGACGAAATTAAACAAATTTGACCGACTGTGTGTTTCGAACCAGGTACCTCCCGATAAGGTGATCAACACTTTAGCACTTGGCCAGTTCGTCCCACATAACAGACAGTAAGATCTATTTAAAGTTAAGTGGATAGAAGCACCTAGCTAGGTAAACAATAACGTTAGTTCAATAATATATTAATAAAATTAGCACAGGTGGTTTTATTTTGATTTTAAAGAAAATATCGTTGTGCACATGATGTGGCTCACCACTGTCTCTGGTTAAGGATTCTCTGGAGTCAAGTAACTCTGCTCGTATTATGGTATCAAGCTTAAGATATAAGACGCCCTAACGTTCACACTATCTTCAAAAGTTGTGGGAGGTGACACGGTACGCATGCATCAAAATACATGTTTACCCTTTTTTTTATTTAAGGAATACAATAATATCTATATAGCTATATTGAAAAGTAATAAAAAAACAGATTGTTAGATATAATTATTCAAAAAAAGCTAATGGTATATGGGTCATTCTACCCATTGTGGGCAAATTTCTAACATTTTAGACAAAATTTCATTTTTAATGCACTGTATGCTCTAAATTTTATGTGTGCATTTTTTATATGTTTTTGCTTAATATATAAAGTGACAGACCAGCATTTATTTTCAATTTTGAGATATTTATAATTTTTTGTTTGACAAACATTTAACGTTAGAAACATAACGTGGACAAAGTAAATATGTAAAAAAATCAAACAACAAATCATTGAAATTAACATAATTATTTAAAACTTTAATAAGTCAAGAGAAGACTGCACAGTGAGAAAATAATGGGTAGAAATATTTCTTGGTTTAAATAATGAAACTAATTTGTGAGAAATATCACTGGACAAAAACACGCGTCATCAGCGCAAATTTTCAATATATTTAGATATACGAAAGGAAATCACTATACAGAACAGAAACAAACAAAAGAAAAAAAGAACAGGTCAGAAACGGTGAAAATTTAAAGACTGGGTGGTGTGGTAAAGGAGAGTTAGGATAGATATAGGCAGATATGTATTGACAGATTAGGAAAATAATATTTAGATACATTTATTTGGACAAAAGATAAAAATACGTTAAAAAAAAGGTAGTACGACAGACACATGTATTGGAAAAGGCGCATACTTATGGATTGATTTGGAAGATTAAGAGGAGAAGAGGTGAAACAAAATGACAGAAATAGACAGACAGATAGACAGAAAGACAGATAGGTAGGAAGGAGCTAAGATTGAAAGATGCGCTGGAGTTGTAAAGAGAACAAGTAGAAGAGACATAGGAGATAGTACTAAAACAGGTAGAGCGTACTTGGACTAATACTGTGCGACACTTAATCAATAATTTAATATTGTGGGCGCCCCCAGAGAACTATGAACTATGTATTTATCGAATAATATGACGATGCCGCTAGAACTCCCCTTTCTTGTTACGATGATCCTAAGCATAGTCCGCTTAAAAGTTTCCTAACATGAGACTGGGTATTTTCACACCATCAACTTCAAATTGACCCCAATAATTTTTTCGAAAATAGCGTGCTAAAAGATAAACTTTGGGAATTAGGGAAAACACTATTGTTTAGAAAAATACTGTTCGCGAGAGTTTCCAAGATAAATGCTCCTTCTTGTTTAATCATCCTTTGGTGCAAACTGTTTTATAGCTTTATCTATCTGTTTACTATCTCACATTAATATTCTCCATGTCTCTTTGTTGTGCGCCTCTAGTGTCTATCCCTCTCTCGTACTTTCTCTCTTAATCCGTTCCTTTTTTTTCTACCCATCTCTGTGACTCTCCATCTTTTTTTTTCCTTTCTGCATATAACATATAAGCTTATTTCTATTTCCTCTGGTGCTTTCTCCCATTCTCTTACCCTTTGTCAATGGAGAGGTAGCGGATTTATTTAGCAGAATAACTATGAGATAAAAGACAATAAGAAAATAACATGGGTGCCATACGTTAGTTCGATATGAGAAAATGTTCTAAAACTGCCTAACGAAGATTGAAAAGTCACTGAATGTTCCGCTTTTTTTTAACAAACAGCCCTTTGGAAGTGTAAAAAGAGCATCCATTTTCTTTCCAAAAAATTGCTCGCATAGTGGAATATGGCGACAAGTTTCATTGGAATATGAACACTTATAGAGTAGGTATTTTTCTCTTGGGCGTCGGACTTTTAAGTATGGAATAGTAGAAATATCAATCGTCAAAACGTTTTAAGCTTGTTGTTATGGAAAGAAACAGATTGTTTTGTCTTGAACATGTACATTTCTTGGTTGGCTTTTAATAGTTTTATATCGTGTTTGTGCTTCTGCAAAACTTCATATCCCGTGTCCATGTCTCATCCGTAAATTTAAAGTTCTACAAGATTCAATCTTTTCTTTGTTACGGGTGGTTCTAATTTGACTGGGAGATTCTAATCCATCAACTTATCTATTAAGCATCATATGCACAAAGCAAACAAAAGGGAAAATGTATGGGAAAATTTATAATTTTTCCCTTGGGTCCTTATCTCATGTTTCTTTATGAGCTTCTTCAACCCCAGAAACGTCTATGAGAGAGGATTTATTTGACTCCAGGTCGTTTCTCTTCGCCAATTAAAGTTTCTAAATGCTTTGGATATGTTTTTACATAGCCCCAGAACCTTTGAATTGCATATTGCGTTCTTGATATCTCACATCTGTATGTGGGTCTCTAATGAAATGGTATAAATCTTTTTTAATCTTGATTTCAAATTTAATCCTAGCCAGGCCTCGGTTATGTTATAGGTTTATCGTTTATTGAACGGAGTAAGGGGGGGGGGGTGCTATCTATCATCACAGAGGAATAATATACAGGTTATGAAAGATTATTTAATGTTTTTATTTATTTAACTATTTAATTATTTAACTTGCCTACTGATTCACTCTTTTAACTGAAAATGCTGAATTTTGTATTATGATTAATTTTATAATTATGTGGCGTTGACGAAAGTGGGTCGAGCTTGTAACAGTGCATTGCTGATTATCTTTTCCATGTTGATTTTTTACAATGCAGACAACTTTTGCTAAGATCAGATGATTTGTGTGTGCATATTTTCGTCTATGCTCTACCTATTATCATCGTAATTTTTGTTATGGGCTTCCAAGAAGAAATCATGTTACTTATTATCATCACATCATCATCATCATCATCATCATCATCATCATCATCATCATCATCATCATCATCATCATCATCATTATTATTATTATTATCATCATCGTATCATCAACATCGTCGTCGTCATCATAGTGATTAACACAATGATTCTCATCGTCATTATCGTCATCATCATCTTTGTCGTCATCGTCGTCACGGTATTACAAATGAATTATCATCTTCATTATGTACAGTTTGTTTTTATGCAACCATCCTTCTCATGGTGTGATTAGTAGCATTCGTTAGGATATTCAAAGTTTTACGGTCTCAAACACCCGTACAATAAAATCTTGATTATATTTCTTTCTTCGCCTTTTCTTTGTTTTAGTCCCTGCCTGGAATTTAAGGGTCGCATGCAGAGAATGCGATGGAAGTCACTCAGGAATGGCTGTCCAAAAGAAAGTTAAAAAGAAATGTTTTCGATTTCATCTGGCAAAGCTTATATTATGAACTTTTCCTGAATAAGGAGATTACTAAACAACAGGTCATTAAAATTTACAGTGTATTACTTCTTACTCAGCGGTTACTGGTGAAGTTTGCCACTTTGCATAGCACTGTAGAGCAATGTTATTGTGAGTAGCTCTTTATCATGAAGAGTAAGAAAAGGGTAATCTTGCTGAACACACTCTATCACTGCAAACCATACAACATTTAGAACTCAGCACTGAGAGTGACGTCGCTACCATCTAGCCCGAGTGTGCTCACTGAAATCAAGAAAAGAATTGAAAAATCGGAATTTTCATCATATTGTGAATATCAACTTGGATCCATGACTGTTGAAACGTTTTGTCCAGAATCAAAGAATTGTGTGTAAATTCCTTTATCAAATAAAAGAAGTGAACAGGACATCTCTTTTACACACAAGAGGAGTTATAAACACGAAATATAGAGACTTAGAGCGGGAATTACACTCGTTCATTTCTTTTATTTTCGAATATCAATAACAGCCATAATCGACTAATAGTCATTATGCATGTATTATAAAATAGAGATATAGGATTTGTAGAAATGATAAGCTGTACCTAAGTATAATCTGGGAAGCGTAGATTACTGTTAAAATAGATTTCAGGAACCTTTTTTTTTTGTTTCCTTGCAAAGCAAAGAAACTGCGGGGCCTAACGCAAAGAAACTGGTTCTATAGAGAAGATGGGCTGGCACAGCGAAACGGGAATTTAAAAAACTGAGACAGGATTATGCCCACCACAATGTTGCTGTGTGTGGCTTTAGGAAGACATTTGGAATTATTGAACAACGTGAGAATCGAGGTTTTGGAGTTGTTTGTTTTCCTTTCAGGATGATGATGATGAAAGACATCGTAGCTTCTCTCAGCCCAGACCAAAGTGCGCTGTTAGAAATAGGCCCACATTTTCTTTATTTTTAAGCAGACATTTTAGCCTCTGTAGACATAGTCATTTTTGTTTATTCCTTTTTGTTTGTTGTTATTGTTGTTGTAGTTGTTGTCGATGTTGTTGATGTTGTTGCTGTTGTTGTTGTTGTTGTTGTTTTTGTTGTTGTTGTTGTTGTTGTTGTTGATGTTGTTGTTGTTGTTGTTACTATTTTTTATTTTAGTTCCAACAATTTTGACGCCAAACATTTAACACTCTTTTGTGTTCGAAAGTG
Source organism: Elysia chlorotica (assembly GCA_003991915.1). NCBI lineage: Eukaryota > Metazoa > Mollusca > Gastropoda > Plakobranchidae > Elysia > Elysia chlorotica. The sequence goes on along the minus strand of RQTK01000218.1, from coordinate 132,979 downwards.
GTTCTAACTTCCATTGACTTTGTGTGTGGTGGAAATCTTTAAAACGCTTAAATTCAAATAAAGTTTAAATAAATGGAAATGATGTAAAATGTAAGACGTGGTTTCATCATAGGGGGAAGTAAGTCCATGCAATCCAACAGGACTGAGAGCACAAGGTATGAGGTTCGAATCTCAACTATTGTCCCCATCTATGAGTAACATTCTAAGAAAGTCTGTACCTTGAGCTTGTGAAACTACTCTAAGATTACGAATTTCGGCGAACAGAGTGAAAATCTTGTTGACCCGGACTCTTAAATAAATTTTAATACAACTTTTACGATCCAAAAAGGGAGTAGCCCTCCAAAAGCATTCGATTCTTGAGGCAACAAAACGTGTACATGACTTGCATCTCACCGAGTAATACTGTGTGAGTAGAGTACATGTACCACGGCCATGTACCTAGTACATTATGTAATGAGATGTTTCCTTTTGTAGTCTTTTTTAGTCTCTTTTTCTTCGACTCTTTTCTGTCTACCAAATCTGCCCATAGACAGTAAAAGTAAATGTGGCTATACACGTATGGGCCTCCATGTTGGATTATACTTTTCTTAAATATATACGTATAGACTGCAGAAAAAAATATGTAATGTGAAAGCGACCACGATATATAATTAATGTCGCTTTTCTGAACTGAGAAGTGAATGGAAGTAAATGACATAATGGTCCACGGAGTGAAAGCTGTTTAACGCCCACTCTAAAGATACGGATCTAAGTGAAAAAGAAAACAGTTGAAGAGCCCTAGTGCATTGTACTTGTAAGACGTTAGTGTGTCCTCGCTCGATGTTTCCGGTGTAATGGTGGTTGGTTTGAAATGCACGGTTAATGAGTCCACCATTGATTTTCACCTCCTTCGCGTTCGTAATTCAGGGTTGCAAACTCTCCATGTCGAAGATCAATAGCGAAAATGGTCCCGTTCTAATTGTTTTACGTCACATGAGATGAAGTACGTTGACAATTATTATCGAACCCGCCCTAACAATAAAAGTACTTTATGGTTATGTTCTAACGTGGCCCTATAGCTTTTCAGCTTTTACATTGCAAGGAAACTCAAATGAAAGCAAATTAAAATGTAAGGTGAAGCTTCTTGGATATTATGACACAGTATCACGCAAAGTACTCTCTCTCTCTCTCTCTCTCTCTCTCTCTCTCTCTCTCTCTCTCTCTCTCTCTTTTCCTTTCTCACTCTCGTCTCTCTCTCTATCCGTCTCTCTCTCTTTCTATCTCATCTTTCTCTTTTCACTCTACCCCTTCTCTAACTCACGATTTTTTCTTTTTCTCCTTCTCTTTTTTTCTCTGATCCGCTCACTCCCACTCTTTCTTTCTCTCTCATCCTTTACATTTCCGTCTCTCTATCTCTCTCTTTTTCCCAACTCTCTCCTATCTCTCTCTATCTTTTTATCTTTTCTTTCCTTCTATCTCTCTTCTCTCTTTTCTTTTCTTTCTTTCTTTCTATCTTTCCTTCTCTCTCACAGAGAGGCACGGGTGTTTAAGGGAATGTAATACCCAATCGTATGGCTGTATGTTCGATTTTATCTAATTTACTCAAATTAAATGCTGATCCCTTAACAAGATCGTTGACCAATTCTAAAGTTCTTAGACAGTGACAATAATTATGTGTACACTGCCGTAAACGTGCTGTAACGCCGGTAATTCACAAATCAACATAATCTTCCTTTCCCTATCGTCAACTCCCCGCAAATTTTAGTCTATGTGTAGGAAAGTCAAAGAGTTTGGCATGCGGGTGTGAACATCCGGCTGCTCTAGACAAAGAATTAATGATGGTTATTGCACTGACCAAAAAGTAGGAGTTGACCGTTCACGCAAGGCGCCTTCATACAATTCCTTGTAAAACGTTTTGAAGTCATTTGTTCTCTCTCTCCCTCCCTCTTTCTCTATCTTTCTATCTCTCTCATTCTTTCTCTCTTCTTTTTTCTTTCTTTATCGCGATCTCCCTTTCCTCCCTCACTTTCTCTCTCCCCTCTCTCTTTTCTGTCTTTCCGCCCTTTCTCTCTTTCTCTCTCTCCTTTCTCTCTCTCTCTCTATCTCTTTTTTTTTTCTCTTTCCTCTCTCTCCTCTCTCTTCTTTCTCTCTCTCTCTCTTCTCTCTCTTTCTTTACTCTCTTTCCCTTTCTCTCCATCTCTCTCTTATCACCTTCACAGGTTGTGTCTAGGTAGACACATGAGTCGACGTAGACCAGCAAATACGTAGACACGGAAATATACTAAAAATAGCTTAACCAGTCAATTGCAGTATTGGATGCTGCTGTTTGGGCATTCGCAGGGTTGCGCTTTCAAGTCTGGAATGCCTTTAAGGATTTAACAGTCAACCACCGTGTAACGTGGGAAAATAGTTATTTCTATAATCTACATTAAAATATACTTAAACGATAATTAGAATTTAAATACATATATACGTTTTACCTTCTCTCAACAGAAATATGAGTAAAACTCGAGTTTCTAACCAGATGTTGAATTCATTATTGCTTAATTGAAGACTCAAAATTGTTTTCAAAACATATTAAGGTTGTCTTCTTTTAATGATTGCAGTGTTATAACTTGAAACAAACAAAAATGATATTTCTTTTATTTTTTGTTTTGCCTTTTTCTCTAGGCATTTTAATATGTACCAATGTTCCTCACAGCAGCCTATAAACCTTCAACAGCCAAAAGTAAACACGCGTAGCCCCGCACAGTGGCGCCTTTCTTAGATGTGCGCCAACCAATCTTATAGTAATACCCAAGGTGTAATACCCCATAGATATAATTATGCTATTTATAGATTATGTAATACCCTCGCGCTTTTTAGCTAGTTCGATTCTACACCCACATTTTCAGCACAGCTACCGGTGAAGACAATCAAAACAAATGCGGAGTTGAATAACTTAACGTCAGTCGTGGCGAACCATAAATTGTGAGATTGGCTTTTAGCTAGGCAGATTGGTGGGCCCGAAGATCGATCAACGCATACATAGCCACGAAGATAATGCGCATACATGTATGCACCCATTCATAATTCATAGACACAGGACTGGTCGGAGTGAGGAAAGAGGGGGGACAGGGACACAGTGAATGAGTTGCTGGAATAGGTCACGGGGAGAGAGAGAGAGAGAGAGAGAGAGAGAGAGAGAGAGAGAAAGTTAAGTTGAGTTGGTTTTATCTCCCCCCTAGACTGACGTCTGACAATTCTATGTGCTGCCACATTGAGACAGGGCGACTTGGACTCCTGTGTCAGTCGTTATAAATACTGACAACGACCCAACCAGTTACAGACAGAGATACAAAGACAGAAGACAGGGAGACAGAAAGACAGATTCAGAGATAGAGACAAGCACAAACAAAAAGACTGAGGCTGAGAGGGAGAAAGACAGACAGACAGACAGTCAGACAGGCAGACAGACAGACAGACAGACAGACAGACAGACAGACAGGCAGACAGACAGATAGACAGACAGACAGACAGACATACAGATAGACAGACAGACAGAGTCAGATGTAGAAAAAGAGAAGCGTTTTAGAGATGATAGTTTGTTTTTTGTTGTTAGAACGAAAGTTTTTGTTTGTTTTATTTTGTTGTTTTTTGTTGTTGTTGTTTTATTAAATAATGATAAAAGAGTGTGAAAAATGGTCGGCGTGTAAATATACAATCGATCTATGAATAACAGAGATAGAGATAAAGAGAGCTATAGAAGAAACAGAGAGCGAGAGACAGAGATAGAGAGAGACAGACATGGAGATAACGTGCCATTGTCGAAACCAACACTACTCGTAAAAACAAGAGATCCGGAGTGTCAATAACAAGAAGCCATAATGTGATCGACTTTTCGCGTTGTGATCCGGTATGAAAGAATTAAAAGAGACATAAATTCTTTTCGTATGAACTATATAAAATACACTCTAAACCTAGTTGAGCTTCATATTTATGCAGTCTATATGAGTCGCCTTGTGGAAACTTAAACACATTCAAGCTTTTTGTGCAAGCCCCCCTGGCTTTTATTGTCACACTGACATTTTTTGACCTCACACATCTCAATCAATGAACAACGGCACGTTCATTCATATTGCTGCTTTACTGCCAATAAAAACCGTGATGTCTAGTCGGCCAATGCGATTTCGTGGACTGGGAAACCAATCTCTTGAACGATGTCGAAAGTCGTGTGTGTGTATGTTTCGGTAGGCCCAAAAAATTAGCCATTTTAAAAAAGGAAATGTCTAGAGCATTCAGCCATTCTCATATAATTCCCGGGCCCAACAAAAATAATTATAATTCCGGCTCTGGCTGTTACAGAGTGTTTATCAAAAATTTAATAATAATTTTGCACACCAGGGCGCTGTCACCTGATCGATTCGAACTGTTTTACAGCGGTGCCAAAAATAACTTAACTTGTAGAGAGAGTGGCGTTGATTCGTGCCAACTGTGCGATGCAAGTAACCTGATGATAGTGATATTCTGGTGTCATTTTAATCATATATCAGAACACTGGTAGGCGATATTGATTTCTATTTAGCTTAATCTCCCTTTGTTTATCTCTCTTACCCTCTCACTCACTCTCTCTCTCTCTCTCTCTCTCTCTCTCTCTCTCTCTCTGTATCTCTCTCTCATTAACTCACTCACTCTCTGAGTCTCTCTATCTATCTATCTATCTATCTATCTATCTATCTATCTATCTATCTATCTATCTATCTATCTATTTATCTCACTCTTGCTCTCCCTGTAGCACTCGCCTTTTACAGTTACCACTATATATACATACATGTGTGACTGTGTGATAAGGGAATGTTATGCCAATCTGTAACATTACCACACTACAACGATCTTTTGAACCACCCACATGTGAGACATACAATGTATTTAGTGTCTCCGATTGTTGACAGATTAGCGTCTCCGATTGTTGTCGGATTAGCGTCTCCGATTGTTGTCAGGTTAGCGTCTCGGATTGTTGTCAGATTAGCGTCTCCGATTGTTGTCAGATTAGCGTCTCCGATTGTTGTCAGATTAGCGTCTCCGATTGTTGTCAGATTAGCGTCTCCGATTGTTGTTTAGACTAAACGCCGCGGATTTGGTTTGGTACATGTACATTATTGTTAACCCGAATGATAACCCGAATGTCCAGCAGGTGGGCTCAATCAAGCTTGCTAGATTTATGTGCAGTGTTTGGGACCAAAACTTCCTCTGCGTTTGGTGGTGTCCCTGAAGCTCCGCGAGTTTCCATCGACTTTCAGAAAGTTCTCCTGACACTGGGCATTTGTTGTAGGTCTGTGAGGTCTTCTCGCGAGCTGAAGTCCAGCTTTGTAGTTAGCAGAATCGGAGAATGTAGAGGCAGTCTGTCCCTGATAGCATTTTGAGTAACATCTCTGACACACATTCAGTCCAGATGTAGTGAACTAACAGAACCAAGTTTGCTTCATGGAACAAGTAGTCTCGTTCTAACTTTGGCTTGTAGTGAGACCAGTACAAAAAGTATGTAATCTACTACTTCACCCTGGTCCGGCCAGACTGGTGGGTAGGTTAGCACAGTAGGGTAGAGCATCAGTAGTAGAGAACTGGAGATTAGATGATAGGCTTGAAAATATAGAGATTGAAAGTTTCAGCACATAGATTTTGTGATTTGATTCCATGGTAATTGATTAGTATCCAGCGCTTATAGAAACCTGTAATAAAATGTGAGCTCCAAAGATGTCGTTTTATTTGAAAGCACCATGAGTGTGAGAACTGCGCAGTCCGTGAGGATTGTGTTGTGAGTAACTAACTACAAATAAGCAAGTAGAGTTCGCTGACCGACACACTAGTAAGAACTACGAAAAACACAACGTGATAATTTGCCGGACTTAGTACCTTTGCCCCTTCGGTGGTGTTACAAATAATTATTTAAAATAAAAAATGAGGTGGTCAAATGATAGAGCAATGGATGTTTAGGGTCCGCCATGAGAAATTATGAGACGTCAAGTCAGCGCATGTGGTGGGCTTTGCTTGCCCCAAAATAATGTAATAAATGATACAGTGGTGCTGTCTGAAGTGATCTTAACTAATGACTGATGAGCTTTGCAAGTAGAAGAGTAGACTACCGCTAATGTGTTCCCGTTAGAGTTTATGGTTTAACGAATTGCGGTGTTTCGATTTGTAATGTTCACAAACATTGACGGAGCACTTAAACGAGGATGGTATGAACCGCTGAAGGCTTACCCGTTACAATATTATTTTTTTATGATCGACTCCGTGTAAAAATATTCATGTGACCTTCGTGTGACCTCTCTTATGCCATACATGTACTTGTTCGCGCAAGTAACTCGTTCAACAGTTTCCGACGCTGGGGGAACCAGATTCTAAAGTTGAGGTATGATCGACATAAAATTATAAATTAGTCTTGCTGGATGGTACCCAATTATCATTGCGTTTAAAGTAAGAGGTAGCCTTAAAATGTTATGACCCTATTCTGACCTTCTAACAGTTTTTCGAAATTTTACTGGAAGAGTTTCACCAGCTATTTTTCACTCAGTCGGAAAGGTCGACGTTTTTATCGCAATGTGTGCTAAGCAAAAGGGTGAGTTTTTACTTGCTCTTCGAGCGGAGCAAATTTTGGTGCGACCAACAAATTAATTTAATTTATTTTCAAAGAGCTCGGGAGTTGTAGTTGTGAGTGAAAGATGACAGTTAGTATGCCACAGACTAATCGCGACCTACTTTGGTAATCGTTTTACTAATGGACTTTCTCTGTGCGAGTCTCTCATTCTCTCTCTCTCTCTCTCTCTCTCTCTCTCTCTCTCTCTCTGTCTTCTCTCTCTCTCTCTCTCTCTCTGTCATTCTCTCTCTCATCCTCTCTCTCTCTCTCTCTCTCTCTCTCTCTCTCTCTCTCTCTCTCTCTCTCTCTCTCTCTCTCTCTCTCTCTCTCTCTCTCTCACTATGCATCTATATGTGTGTCTCTCTCTTTGTCTGTTTCAGTCTCCTCCCCCATCTCTCTCACAGCCACACACACACTCTCTTTCTCTGTTTGCCCTTCTATCTCCTTCAATGTAATCGTGATTCGTTGAGTCCAAGCGTTTCGGTTGGATTCACCAGTCTTTTCAAATAACAATGGATCTCTTCCGACTGTGCGATGTTCCTCATGTTTTATATGTTCGATAAGTGACAAGTTGAGCTTATTTTACCTGTGTTTTGGAACTGTTCCTGACTGTGCACTTAATATATCGTGCGTCTCAACGTTCTCTGGAGAAGCCACAATAAAGTCGGAAGTCGTAGATATTTCATCTATGAACTTTTTGTTCATCGGTCTCTCAGTAACTGTAAGTCGTGTGTAAACTTTTCCCCATTATTTAAGTGTCTCAGTACTTTCACTCACTAGCATTTGTGCACCCTATGTGGTCCTTAGATACGGAGAAGCTGTAGGGCCTACATAATTATATTATATATATATATTTAGCTGCGCTATTGCACTGTGCTCTTGATTCCACATTCGATACTTTTATAACATGGATCTAACCGTTTGTTTTCAACGTCCAGGCTTCGCCCTATGATCTGCGCCGCAATCGTTCTACCAAAATTGTTAGATCCAGAATGCAAGGATACACAACTTGTTATGTTGTTGTTGTTGTTGATGTTGGTGTTGTAATTTACCATCAGACCCATGTCCGTTTCATCAAGGTTTTACGAATCGATTGCTGAGAATTCAAGAGTGCCGTGCAAGTGGATGGGACATAAACATTGAGGTATTGAGGTGCAGTAGACTTGATCCTTGTCTAGATCTAAAATATCCTACCTTGCGTAATTTGATGTCATACTTTTCAATGATAAAATTAATGTCTTTAAGAAACTTTAACGCTGGTTTCCACTTAAAGCAAATTGATTTTGTCGAAAAAAAATTGCGTTAGGACAGATCACGGTTGGTCTGGGAGAAGGGGGGAACGTTGGCCATGGGCTAGAAGACCGACTTCCAACGCAGTTCATGGTTCGAGCCCTGGCAATTTCGCTCCCTACTGTTTGGGTCGGTGTGAGTCTAATGTGATCGGCTGAGACATGAGTCATGGTATTCCCGTCCTATCTTGTGTGTGGCAGCTCATAAGATTGTCAGATGTCAGTATTGGGCCTGTTTACAATATAGTCTATATGGTGCTAATGTTGGACGTTAAACCAACTCAACTTCATTGTCTCTGGTTGTGTGTACATAAATTAAGAAAGGAAATATAATTCAAGCTCATATAGTTGCTTGACCACAAAACCTTAACGCATTACAGTCGTTAAATCACGACCCTGTATTCAACGCTTGTTGCCAATTTATCATTTTGTTAGTAGTATTATGCGTGCATGAATAATTTCTGATAAATGTGATAACATTTTGTAAACAATAACAAACGTGCAAACAGTCAAGGATACAAAAGTTATATATGCAAGCAGAACTATGACTATGAGGGAGCTTCTTGAGAAAGCCAGTGTACCCAGAAATGTATCATGACTTCTCAAAGTTGGTTAGAAATACAAAGAGTCCTACTATAGTTATGCCCATAACGTTAAGTAAACATCCATGCAGAATCAATACACCACAGGAACGGTGCACCCAGAGATCCCGACCCATATCTCTCTCTCTCTCTCTCTCTCTCTCTCTCTCTCTCTCTCTCTCTCTCTCTGACCGACCCCACTGTGGTCTGGCCGTAACGTTACATCTAAGCCGTGTAGCCGCGCCTGGCGGTTACTTCATCCCCAATAACTTTACGCCACAGAACCCGGCCTGGTATGATCTAGACACGCCTTGATCAGGCCCAGGAATACAATCTCCTGTTGTACTGTCTGCCCGCACAGCAGAGATCATAATTTTTTTTTTTATGTTAGGATTGGTAGCAGCGATTTACAGGTGCTTCCAAACATGCCGGAAATTAATTCCCTTCCCTTTTTTTACACTTATTATAAACTGCAATAATTATTAATACACTGCATAGATATACAATTGTAAAGCCCGTAGAGATAAAGCGTACTGGTGGTATTGATCTGTCGTCTACGAGACCACTGGCACGTACCAATTGTTACTTCCACTATTTCATTATCTATGGTGGAAAGTTAGAAGGAGTGGGTGAGATCATCGAAAGCAAAACATGTAAACGTAATTTCAAATTTCTTGGTTTTGTAATTAATGTCCACGGAACAATTGTTTATCGTTTAATTATGTAATATATTGATCATCTCTGAAGTAACCACAGGCTTTATCACGTAATAACCTTTATGAGCTCTCCCTTCCTTCAGCCAATTATGCTTTACAATAATGTTGTCCCTCTTTGTCCATAAAGCTCCCCCTTTTTCTTCGACCTTCCAATATCTTCTCAGTTTTATACTTTGTGGTTCTATTCTTCGTGTATTGTTGTTGAATATGAGTGTGTTTCTCCTCTTTTGTGCTGAATGTGTTTTATCCTCAATGTCTTTTGTTGATTGTCGTGAAAGAGGGGGGGGGTCTTACTCGAAAGTTGCATGTGTGATGCTATCGACGTTGGAGAAGCATTCATTTCCGTCCATTTCTTGCTGCCAAATCATGTGGAACGAAAGCAGTGCGCGGCGAAAGCGAGGGGTTGGGGTTCCGCGAGCGGGTATGAACTCAATGTTTTGTATCGCCCTTTTGGAATTGAAATCCTTCTTGAGAACTAGGAGACGTAAAACCCGAGAGCGCAGTGTTTTGTATCGCGTGTGACACAGTGAAGCCCGACAGCCCATAGACCGGTCCGGTCGGGGTTTTTTTTTACTAAGACGAGCTGTTATCAAGCGTGGAGAGAGAGAGAGAGAGAGAGAGAGAGAGAGAGAGAGAGAGAGAGAGAGGCAGCTGTCAGTGCGACACCCCTACTGTATTTCCCCTGCTCTACTGGGCTCGAGAACATGTTTAGCTTGGCTGCTTCGCCCCCAGATCGGCAGGACTGAGCAGGCTAGATTCAACCGTGGACAGCAAACCCCCCAAGTCTGGCGGAGGCGCCGCTGGATTTTGTACCTGTAGTGAGATAAACTGGAAAGACAGCCATTTGGTTTCGCTCTGATAAGCTTACTCTTAGAAAGCTGTGACTTTATCAGTGTTGTTCTAGACGGAGGAGTTTATTCGTTAACTTCGAAAATAAGTTGAGGTAAGTTTTCATTAATTTTAAAATGAATTTATAACTTTATCCAGGTATGTCTATGTTTATATCCCGCACATCTATCCCTCTCTCTCTCTCTCTCTCTCTCTCTCTCTCTCTCTCTCTCTCTCTCTCTCTCTCTCTCTCTCTCTCTCTCTCTCTCTCTCTCTCTCTCTCTCTCTCTCTCTCTCTCTCTCTCTCTCTCTCTCTCTCTCTCTCTCTCTCTCTCTCTCTCTCTCTCTTTCTTCTCGAGTCTCTCCCTCTCTGCTTCTCTTCTCATCCCTCTCTCTCTCTCTCTCTCTCTCTCTCTCTCTCTCTCTCTCTCTATCTCTCTCACTCTCTCAATTCGACCTGCTTCAGGTAAAAATGTATTATATAAACAGTTTTAAAAGAGGTACCTGAAACAAGTCGAAGTTTAACACAAGATTACTTTAGCTCTCACGTGAAGCAAATTAATGACCTCCCCTTAAAATTCAAGCGTAGGTAATTAATCACGGCTTTCTCAAGAACATCAATCTCTTTCAAATGGACCCAATGAAGACCATCCACCTCCGTCTCCTTTAAACTCTTCAACCTGCGCCCAATGTTATTTTAAATGTAACTCTAACAGGCATATATGTCGTGGCAATGTTGTTCTTAATGACGAATTCAAAACTTTACAGCAAAATATATAATATGCATGACGTTAGCTTCAATTTTTAAGAAGAGTGAGACTCTTATAAATGAAACTGTAACTTCCTACTGTACTTGTTTGAACATTCGATAATGCATTAAGTAAATTGCTCTACTATAATCTTGATACATAAATTTACTTCTAATTATTAATACATGTAATGCTATCTGCTACAACTATACGTACTGATACTATTAATGACTAGTAGATTACTAAAAGTGACAGTGAATTTCGAATAGATCTGTCTCCAGTTACTTGCATCCTTGACACACCTAAGATCTAGCCCCGTCTGTCAAAACCTCTATGGTTGGTAGACTTCCTTACTACTAGTACTTACTACTAGTAATTGGTATACCTTGCAATTACTACTATTACTACTACTACTACTACTACTACTACTACTACTACTACTACTACTACTACTACTACTACTACTACTACTACTACTACTACTACTACTACTACTACTACTACTACTACTATTACTACTACTACTACTACTACTACTACTACTACTACTACTACTACTACTACTACTACTACTACTACTACTAGTACTAAAATCAATGGTACCACTACTACCATACCTGGGCCCAGTGCAATTAGCATTTTATAATTAACTAGTGTTTACAAGATATCATGTTTTAGTTCTGACCATAATGAACTATCTACGCAGATCTCTATTAAAATAGAAACCTATGATTATCTATTAAGACCACTCTGACTCTCTGGTCATTGCAAAGGTATTTAAAGTTACAAGTGACACCTTTAAGGATGTTACCTTCAGGGATTGTTGAAAACTCACCAAGCCACCCTTGTTATTATTGCTCTAAGATTTCTATGAGGCGCCCTTTCAGTGGCATATTTTTAACACAGTAGCCCATTAGTGTAAAATTGGATTTTTTATTCAGTGGACATATGCACAGTTCCGTGCAAAAATAAAAAGTTCGGGCGAAATCAACGTGTAAACTATTGATACATTAATTGCCGTTTTATCCGCGTTTTCCTGTCTATGAGCTAGATTTAGAAATCGCGAAGTCTTGTTGCATATCACTCCCCTTTTCTATAAGATCGCTGTATTGCGTTAAAGGACTATTTTATTTCCCGGCGTTTTTCTTTTTTGGAACATTCTTTTTTTTCCCTGTCGTTGCCTTCGTGAGAAGCGGATTGGCTTGTTTGCCCGACGCCTGTTGCATTTACCGTAATCCAAATATCGCCTGGAATGACTTGAAAGAACTCCAAGACAAACATCTCTCGGAAATCGATGCGGCCAGACGGACAGGGTTCCCGCCCATCGATCGCGCTTGTCTCCCCTAAGATGCTTTAATGTGGATGGCGCGCATCAATTAACAAAGCAGGCTGGATTAGTGTCTGGAGGTTCAGAGATAGCTGCTGCTTATTGAACTCATTGACTCGACACTTTCTGTCAGATCAGTTTCTCCTAGCGTCGCCCTCTCGGCACGGGTCTGGTGTAGCTCAACACCACAAGCCACTTAGAGGTGTGGTACTTCCATTGACTTCCAAGCTTTTAATGGATCCTAAATCTCAAAATAGTCCCATAATGCCTACTGTTCCGTAGAGGGATCTTGTGTTTTGATATTACATGTACTAAAAGTTAAGGATTTATAACGTAATTGTACGCCTCAAAGGTTGCCATGAAATGTGCATAATTATGTTATCATTGAATAGGATGTGGGGTGTTTTTTTTTTAAGTAGGATTAATCATGTTTTCACACAATAATATGATACCGTTATTAAAAGTTCTGATTTAAATCTTCGTAAACCTAATTGGTTTCTTCTTCTGGTGTTTCTTTCTATCTCAATAATCCTACTCTATTCTTTTATAATGCCTTTCCTCCTCTTTTCTTCTTCTACTTATTTTATTCGAATGGTCTATGCTGGCTTTGTGTGTGCTTTATTTATTGTCGCACTTGTCAATTACTTTGCATTTTACCAATACCTCAGAATATCGGAACATGCAGAACGGCGCAGTTCCAAAATCTTTTGTTCTGAGACAATTCTTTAAAAACTTATTTTAACATTACGCGTAGTTCTATTTGGCCACATTTAGCGAGTTGCGGTCCCCACACCTTGAAAGCATGCGTGGATGGTTTTAACATAGATTGGCGTTCATAACAACCTGCTTTATAGACAAGTCATGTGACTCCAAAGTCAGATTATTAGAATTGTCCAACACCATAACAGGTCACTTTCAAAGCCTCGTTTGGAGTCTACGAAAGGAGGCGAGTTCTCTTGCAAGCTGTCATAACTTTAATTATTTTCTATTTGTTCTGACGGCTTGGGGGAAATAGTTCTGAAACCAGTTATCCAGCTCGGCTTTGCTCGGTGAGGAAGATAAACGAATACAGTTGTTGTGGTAAATGACCCTGCCATTATATTGAGGGCGCATGAATTATTCATCGCCCATCCACCTGGTAGAGATCTATACACAAAGGCCCGTCACAGCATAGATAGATCTACGTATAACTAGCATCGCTGTCCAGGAGATTTCCAATAGGCCCAAACCGTAATGGCTTTCCTGCCAACAACGCTGATACTGCGAGATCCACGCAGATCGCCGAGTCGGGCGGATTTCCATATCGTTGTATCTGTTTTCATTCCGTGTTGTTTTCGTTGGTCCTCATTTATTTATGTTTTGGTCTGACGAACTTTCCATCTACCCATCACCGTATAAATCCATATCATTATCAATGAAGACTACGTTTTTCTGCTTTGCGCATGAAGGAAGTTTGGATTGACAATGCGAATCGGTTGATTTGATTCTTAACGCCAATGCCAGCAACTAATATATATACCTTGGACTAGTTCCAATTCTAACATCTGACACTTTTTACGCGTTGCTAAACAGAGACAGGATGGGCCTACCAGGACGTCTTTCTCTGATGGTTACTTCATACTGACTCTGATCCAACCAGTAGGAGACGTCTATTTTGCCGACGATACGTGTATTGGGATCGAATAGGAGACTTGCTAACTGTAGATAAGCGTTCTAGCACTTAAGCCCCACCTTTCCCCCGCAGTTACCCATGTATTTATTTTGCTTTGTTTGTAAGTGAGGATGATAAAAATAAGTAATATAATGTAATATAATATAATATATTGCCAGCGGAACATTTCGCTTTACACGTAAGTGCTGTTTAAAATTTACAGACATTTGTGTCTCTGTGGTTTTAATGTGGTTTTATTACATACTTACGTATGTGGAGTATCATTAATTATTTTCACATCATTCATCAAATTGACTTATACCTTTAAAAGGCCGTCGCATGCGCCAACACAGAATGTCGTATAATTATGTCACAGTTGCTGACATGACTGATTGGATAATAAAATGTTGGGTCTACCTACGCACTGATACATTAGTTTTATACAGTTCAATCGAAACAATCAAAATAACTTAACGAAATAAGTAATTTGACTAGCTTTTACAGCGCTGTCCAGCGGTGAATCAAGTACTTATTAATGATTAGTATGGGTTATGGACTAGTCTACAATTGTTAGCTCGAAAACATGTATACAACCTTGTTTTCACAAAGTGTTATCATCCATTACAGTCACGTTTCCCAACAGGAAGGCTTTTTATTATTCGCTAAGCAGTTTGTTGTAGAAGAGAAGCTCCCTCCTAATTTATTATCTCTTGTTTTACCAAATTAGGATACGAAATGGCAACGGGTCTCAAGACTAGTGTCTGGCAATTTTATGAGCTGTCACACTGAGATTGTTCATGGATACCACGACCCACATCTCAGCCGATCACATAATGCTGACACCGATCCAAATACATGTATCAGTTACCATGTAGTTTCTGAAATAACAGTACTTACATTGTCGCTACCAGGTACCCAATAAAAGTATGCAATTATGTGCTGTCATCGTTCGATGGATCTGGGGATGCATATAGGCTGACCACCTGTGGCCAGGGGGCTTTGATGGCAGTGCGACGTGCCAGGGCTCCTGGGTAGACCAGCTAGTCAGTTGTACCGGTACGTGCAGCGGGGTTCAATTACATGTACAAGGATTTAATTGCGATACTGAGTTGGCACATTGTCAAGTTATCCAGTGCTAAGCACTTGGGCGTAATATGAACTCAAATCATAGCCCATATATTAAGTACTCCATGACTCAAATTAATTTCCGGAGCATTTTTAGAAGGGAAGGGTCTGTGATGATGTTGGGGGCAGTGTCTATCAAGGTATGATAATATCAATAGTTAATCCAGAGAAAGTAGGTTTGGGACAGAGGTGGTTTAAGGGTAGAGCTCGTGGCTTTTTATTTGAAGGCTACAGATTCAGTCCCCATTGAGGCCACGTCGCATTTCCCCTCTTGTTTTTTGTGTCAGAAGCGGTACATTAGTGAGCAGGTCCCGTGTATTGCCGTTTTATGACCCCCCAGCGAGAGAGAGAGAGAGAGAGAGAGAGAGAGAGAGAGAGAGAGATCCACTGTCTCCTCTTAAAGAAAAGTGTAAGGTACCTGTATCTCGCCCTGGGATCCTTCAGTAGTGTAAGATATTCCAAACCAGGACACTCTTGAACACACTACCCCCCTACACCAAGGATATTCTCGGACACACTATCGCCTTACACACAGGAAATTTTAGTTTATGACACACTATGCTCCCTCCACCCAGGACATTATAGGACACACTATCCCCTCTCCACCCAGTACATTCCAGGACATATTATCCCCCTCCACGCTCTCTCTCTATCTCTCTCACACACACAAACACGCACTCTCTCTCTCTCTCTCTCTCTCTCTCTCTCTCTCTCTCTCTCTCTCTCTCTCTCTCTCTCTCTTTCTCCATGTGTATTTTTAGTTGATAAACGGTACCTCATGTTTATTCCTTATTAGGAAGTTGCTTATTATCTCACTTGAAAAGGCTGTGTAGATGTGGATGTTTGAAAAAGACAATTTTCTGATCAACTGCCCCTGCTCATTTGCACCCACGCATTCACTTTCTCAGCACAGCTACAATTTCTCAAACTCTTTCTCTATTACACTTAAATAGGGCTCAGTTGTTCGGTATGTGTTTTTTCCCCTCCCTTTTCGCCCTATTTTTTGTTTGTTTTGTTATTTGTAGTTGTCGTTTGATTGGTCCGTGTTGTTGTGTTGCTTTTTTGTTGTTGTTGTTGGTGGTGGTGGTGTTGGTGGTGCTAATGTTGTAATTGTTGTTGTTGAAGCCTAGCAATATCATTCACCGTCTTTCCTTGTGGATTTATTAGTTTCATTAACATATCACAACTGAATTACTAAAATAACAACCCTCTTTGTTTTTAGCCCAGAAACCATTATCCAGACACTGTCCCCAGGACATCAAAACCAAAATAAGGCCTATAACACAATTATTATAACGAGGCTCGCCTGGACCATGTAAATCGCGACTGGCCATTCATTGATATTGACTGGTCCCTAGCACTGCTCTGGGCCCAGAGAGCCCAAAACTGGCGTATCGTTTAGACAGAGACAAACGGGAGAGAGAGAGAGAGAGAGAGAGAGAGGGGTGGAGAGGGGGAGGGAGAAAGACTATTCTATTGTGTTTAAGAAATTACATTAATTTTGGCAATGGGAAGGTGACAGATTATTCTAAATGAGTGCTTTGTTGTATTACATACAATATTATTTTGCCGTTGTCCGGAATGTGAACATATATTTGAGCTATGAATAATAAAATATTTTACTGGAAAATCGTGCTTACCCCAAAGAAGGGCGGACACGACCAGGTTTTATACGTTTGAAGTAGTTTATCCATAACAAGGCCGACTCTTTGAGCGAAGAGAACAGTGAGCCCTTAGCATTGTCCTGTCTGACACTTCTCATGTTGTTGCATGTCGTAAATTTAAACAATAGGTCAGGCAAATAAAACGGAAAGTTTTAATGTGGACATTTGTCATTAATTAATGTTCAACCACAGCTTTAGTTTTGGCGAGAACAATGCAACGATTTTAATTACGTGGCGCTCCATTGATTAAATTTTCCTATTCACATTACAAAACAACTTTGGAGTTAACAACCATTTAACTTGTAGACCAAAGCAGCTGAGAATAACGTGTTGTGTCGAAATTTTACACATGCCACTGTAGATGGGTTTTCTTTTTTTCATATTTGGTCTGCCCACTTTTGTTTTCTGTAGGCTAATCCTTGAAGCGGTATCGATATTTTCTTTAATGTTGTAATTTATAAAAATGGAGACCGGTGAAACTCTTTGGAGACACGACGCTTCAAGTGAATCTAGTCAGAAAGTCTTCGCACACGTTTGTGGATAAAGATGTTATTGCTAGGTCCATTTCTCATCATGCACAACGCTCGGTTGTCGTCCCGGATGCTGGAGCTTCTGTCTGTGCCAGTCATTCTGACTCCCGAGTCCGACCATACCCGCCTATTTTTTATAATTATAAGGACATGGTCCAACCATACCAGTAGAAAAAATAAAGATAAAACGAGTTGATGGATGGCTTGATCAGAGGATTACTGATCAGGACCCGCAAGCGTTCACAAGACGCTGTTTGACGACGCCTGCGCGTGAACACATGAGACGTAAGCTGCGTCATGTTTGTGCATTCTACCCCTTGTCTTTAATTAATTATAATGTTTTTATCGGATATACATTTAGACAGTCACTATTACGGCTTTCCGGGCTTCATGGGAGACGTGTTAAGCTATACCACCAATCACCACCTTTCACGCACACACACGCACGTCCATTCGTTTTCGTATGCGTGGCATCAGAGATGATAATGACTGATCGCTTCTGTGAAATCATTGACATCTGATCTTGTGTCACATAATCCACGTAGCTATTGGGATTCCCACGACTCCACTAGAGCAGGCGCTGTATTCATGAGCGGTCGTAAACTAGGCCTAAAAACTGACGTAGCCAGTTACTAGCCACTTCTGAAATTTTTTAACGTAGACTAAGCCGCAGCTATTCATGGTAAAAAAATTTGCCGTGGACTAGCTACGTCTAAAAAAAGGATGGAAAGTCTGAGAATGTTAAAGCCATTTTGAAATTTAATAGAACCTACTTAAAATTATAAAAATTAAGTACCAAAACTCAAATCTATTTAAAAATTTCTATATTCATGTGAACTATTTGGTGAAATCTTTCACTTGACTTACTTTTTTTTATTGTGGATCTAAATTATCAAAAATCATAAAAATGCGCGATTGCACCATTAGATGTGCCGAAATAGTAAAATTAAACAAGCAAACAACTAAAATCTTACTAAAACAACACAAAAGTAATTAAAATTGATTTTTGATAGGCTTTAGATAGACTTGCGACCAAAATTTAATTTTAGCCCTAAATCCTGCCTCGGAACAGGTGTTAACTTGCGTGAAAATTTAGTACTAGGAAATTTACATGAAACGGCCGTAGACTAAATTTAAATGTCAGACGTAAGTTACGTCCGATCTTTAGACATACATCTTCACATGAATACGGCCCCAGGATTAATCCGATTGCCGGATGATGCCTGGACTGAAGAAATAGCAAACCGCCAAACGTACGCGCCATTTCATGAGGCATGTTATAGGGTAGCAACCACAGGCATGCGACACTTTCCCATAGACTATACTTTTTCTTTGCGTGTATTAACCGAAAGAACAGCAGCTCAAATAATACATTATATACATTGAGTCGTTTATATATGCACATTCTTTTAAATATAAATCATATAAAACTTCAATATTGTAAACTTAAACTTGGATAGAATAGGAAACTAGATGTGTTGTGGTAGCACATAACATTACCCGACGTCAGTCAGTCTTGGGGCCCGTCCACAACATAGCTTATATAGCGCTGACGTTGGGCGTTAAACCAACTCAACCCGTTAACCCACTAGGTGCGTTGTGTCCCAATTAAAAAGCGAACCATATAATCGAATTTGGGGACATAATTGTTAACTTTTGTGCAATCTTTTGTCATTAGGCCTAGACGCCACCAGTGGTGAATGAAAAAAAAAAGGACTGAAGATTAAAAACAAGAATGCCTTCAGAATAATATTGTTCGTCTAGTGAAAAACAATAGCAATAATCTTGAGAATATTAGAAGAACGTTGTTAGCTGTTGTTGTTGTTGTTTTTTTGTTGTTGTTGTTTCTTTTGTTGTTGTTGTTATTTTTTTTTGTTCTTGTTTTTGTTGTTTTGTTGTTGTTTTTTTGTTTTTTTTTTGTGGGGGGCGTAGTTTTGTCTGCAACAACCGGGGACAATCCAAAGGTGGGTGCTCCTGCACTGACGGGCGGTGGCGTTTCTAAAAAAAAAAAAGAACAGATTATTTTTTTTATTAAGGTCTGAATTCGATAGTTTGGATAAGTAATATTATACACTTGTACGTATGAAGATATCAGGTTACAATGTTGTATTTTTAAAACCTTTCTCTATGACTATGTTCGGGACATTACTTATTCTAGGCTTCCAAAAAGCAGACAGAATTGACCGAACTATACAAAAGCTTGCAGTGAGATTAGGAGTGAGATATATTGTATAGTACTGCTTGGTGTCCCGCAAACGGAAATATCATTTAGTGAAATAATGTTTAATAAGCATGATCGTATACAGTTTAATGATAGTAATCCGGTATTGGGCGCAAAAAGGAGCACATTCCATAAATTATGCGGAGACGAACAACAGCTGCTAAGTAAAATGTTTAAAATATTAAAAAAAAAACATTGCCCATTGATTTTTTTGTTTGCAGAGACATAGAAGATGCCATAAAATAGTGTTTAATGGTTCGATCTCATACTGGCAGCAATCCAGAATCGGAATAGTCCAGGAAAAAATAGCTAAAATGGGCCTCACGTACAACTAATTGCTTTCTAAGTGTCTTCTACATTTCTATGTTGTTAAACATTAAACCATCATATACTTAAAGTTTACCACTGTAAGAGTGCGGGACATGGTTTTTTGAGTGATCAGAGGTCACCAAGTGCAAGTTTTCAAAAAAGAGGTCACCAAGTGCAAGTTTTCAAAACAAAAAAAGACACTATTTTTTCAATAAATAACGAGTCTTCTAACACATCTATAGACAACTCTATTTCAAAGTTTTAAGCTTATAGCAATCTAGACTCTTGAGTTTTACATTAGTTGTGTAGTTATTTAAAAAGTTAATTGATTACTTTCGCTCTTGGTGTGCATACATTTTTTCACTTGGGTTAACTTTGAGACTTGGCCTTTGTATATGTGCAGGGCCTATTTAATGATAATCTGTATCCAAAGTTTTGTGGGTAGAGAGTAACAATAACAAAAAAAAGATCAGAGGTTTTGACAAAAATGGAAAGAGAGAATTTGAAACAATTTAAAGAGAAAGCGTGAGGGAGGGAAAGAGAGAGAGACAGACAGACAGGCAGACAGACAGACAGAAATAATGACAGACAAAGTAATTTTTTTAAAGGCTGTTATTGCAAAATAATAATGGGGCAAAGTCATATCTGTGTCCGTTATCTTTTTTGGGAATGATTCTGAACAAATAGTTTTGTATTACTGTACAAGTATATTACATGTAAAAGCAAAAACTAGAATGCGACACAAAATTTAATTTGTTTTAATTGTTTCTGAACGTGTGAATTGAAAATCTCCACAGAGCACTGTTCAGTGCAGCCCATGAACACTTCAACAGTAAGGGTAAACATGAAATTTGACTGGTGAGTATCGGTGTATATATACAGTCATCATATATCTTAGCGGTGCGGCTCTCCCGCAATCAATACATCATTGTTTTAAACGGCGCTAGGGTTACACTCACGCTCAGCCGGAATGTGCGGCGAATGGGGAGTTTATGGCACGTGACTGGGTTAAAAAACCCGCGGTCATAAATATTGGACAGATCATCCCATCCCCTGGACTATTTGACATTGCTCTCCGTATTCATCTCTCGTGCGAAGCAACATGCTGTAACACACATCAGACGTTCTTCTATCCTGGTGCGAACCGTGTTTTAGTGCAACGCCTGGTTCATCAATATTAGCAAAGAAATAAAAACAAAAAGGACGTTGCTTTTTTTTAAAGCAGAAAAGTTCGAAACGAACCATCTGTGGCCCTTGGTTTAATTTATTTATCAAGTTCCACTTAGCAACGAATCAAAACTGTAGAGAGGAGGCAGTGCCTGTGCAGATAATGAGATATTCACTTCACAATGTGGTGATACAGAAAGATCAAAATTCGTTCTTAATTTAGAGGATTATAAACCTAGATTGTTTAAAATAGAAGTGTTTCTGGTTCGATCAACTATGAAACCGTGGATATAAAAATTGAAATCTTTGTATACATCCTGTGATCCGGTGGAATTCCGAAAAAAAAATTATTTGAAACAAAACATGTTATCTTTTCAGAAGTTCACGATGCACAATTAATTTTTGCTCCATTATTATTTAACCCAGATTTGTTTCATTGTATTTTAAAATATCACTAGTCGGATTTCGGTTGGGGTTGTTTTTCTAACAGCCATGTACTGGTACTGTTTTTAAAGCGATTTTAGATTTGTAAAGTGATATTAGTGGCAATAATTATATTTTTAATGTCAAAAATCGTTTTTGTTTAAAGGCAGCATGCTCCGGGTTTTTTTAGTAGATAGATAGATAGATAGACAGACAGACAGACAGACAGACAGACAGACAGACAGACAGACAGACAGATAGATAGATAGATAGATAGATAGATAGATAGATAGATAGTCACTGGGGCCTAGTAAGTGCCTGTCACCGTATAATAATATTATGATTCCCTTCGGGGAGTAAGGCTTGTTAAGTTGCATTGACAGACAGACAAATGTCCATAGAAAAGACTTAGTGTCTGCTTTAAATGTATTACAGTACATGTAATTATATTTTTACATACCGCATAATGTCATGTTGATCTAACCACATCAGCCTGTCGCGCTTGTTTCGCCGACTGAATCTTTCTTCTTGAAACATTTTAGAGGATGTATGTTTTTGCATATCTTAGTTACTAAAATAATATCCGGCTTCTGTATAAATTAACCGCGTAAGTGAATACAATGTATTGCACTATGTGCACCTTATTTCACATAATTAAGCTGACGAGCGATTTAGGTGTTGACAATGGCTGGGCTATCGGCGGATATGACGACTTCGCGCTGGGGTTTTACAAGTCGTTGAAATGAAAACGGTCAAAACCTGCGATTTAATTAATGTTCTTTGTTGTGGAAGTTCTACCCGGCCTGAACCTTTCATTTGGTAGAGTCTAGGAAGTAGGATACGTCAAGTTTTTATTGTTGTTTTCCTCCGGAAATTAGGATACGTCAAGTTTTTATTGTTGTTTTCCTCCGGAAATTAGACTGCCTGTTGATAGGCAGATGGATGGAAGCCACAAAGTGTTGAGTGTTTAGCTGTGGGATCGGAAATCTTACTGCCAGCGACTCTGGGTGTGGCCTGAAGCTCCACGATGCAGGGTGGCCCGGGTTGGCCAAGTGTGGCCAAGTGTGGCCAAGTAGCTAATTAGGGGGCCGCAGGGACTACACAGTGTTGGACCAATTAGGAGGCAGCGATACTCTCGCCGTGTACGGCTCCCTGGAGAATCCCTGTACGTGCGTGAGTCCCTGATCGTGGCTCTTTCTTATTCAAGAGCTTGTATAAGGCAATGTTACATGGAAAATGGGGGCAAATGCGTATCAGTTCTGAGGGGAGTTAACAAGCCAGATACATGGACAGAAAATTTGTCTCATTGTCTAATTTGTTTTACAATGTTTTTATAGGAATTACAGTTAACGCTCAAAAAGACTTAAAACGCTAAAGAAATATATCTCTCTTTCTTTCTTTCTCTCTATCCCTCTCTCTCTCTCTCATCGATCTATGTATTTATCTATATGTCTATCTATCTTTCTCTATATCTCTCTTTCTATCTCTCTCTCTCTCTCTCTCTCTCTCTCTCTCTCTCTCTCTCTCTCTCTCTCTCTCCCTCCCTCCCTCTCTCTCTATCTATCTATCTCTATCGTATAATATAGATCTCCTTTCAAACATGGTTAGGTATTGTTGTAGAGCTTGCTTAAGATTCAAAGCTCCGGTGGAATCATGGTTTATCAAGCTACTTAGTCAAAGATTTTGCCTTATCCTGTCACTGCTTATATCGACTCAAGCCTTGGATTTAAAGAATCAGTTATTGTTTGTAGGAATCAGCGTGTCATCAGCGGAGACGTAAGATTAACACTAACTTTTCAATACTGCTACTAATTTTGAGATTTTTGTTACTTGTATCGTCATTATGTGGCAACTTTATTTCAGAGCCTTCCATAATTAATGAATAACTAAAAGAGCCTTTGTTGTAAAGATAATTCATTTATCTCTATCGTTATGCATTGCGTTTGAGAGAGTTGAAACTACTTAGAACAAGACCAGTCCTATTTTAAAATACTCCTTTCTGTAAAAAATTATTTAATTCATGAAAATATATGTAGCGCAGTATTAATGTTAAAACATGGATTTGTTTATTTCTAGTGCAGGCGTGTTTTCTTATATCTTTTGTCTTCTTTGCTTTGTGATAGTGATTATGAACTCACGCCACATAGGTTTGCTCTGCTCGCATCTGGGTACGGCGGGCTCTACGTTTCCGCGTTCATCATTTTTATCGTTAGGTCGCGATGTCCCTTGAATATTAGTCTGGGTGGATCTTTTCGTCTGATCATAATGTTTGTTCTGAAAATCTGTCTGATTCTCTCCCACGATGTTTAAGTTAAGACTCAGCAAGCTATCTTTATATATTTTTACGAAAGTTTCAAAAGTGAAGATTAGCGTCGTTTACATCATTAATTTTTGTTAATCCTGTTTTACAATAATATGTGTAACCAAGTTGTTTTTTTTTTACATTAAGCAATAACTATGGCTATTCAAGGTGAACACTTCTCCTTGAAAAAAAAATATCTCCTGTGTTTCAATTGTGAATGGCAAATACATTTTTGTGGGCTATTTGTGTTTTAATGTTCTTTTGCACTAATATCGATCATGCACCATTGCACGCCTTGGTTGTAACAAGTCAGGTACAACTGGCGCAGCTACAGAGAATCAAACTGTGAAGCTGTAAGACTGGCTCCTACTTATTACATATTTCATCGTGTTCGTGTGTACGCTTGCCAACACCGTTCGCCATCTGGTTGTAGTTTTATGGTGTAAAAGCTTTGACCCCTTCAATCCGTCATTTGATCACTGTGTCGTATCACTGGGACAGTCTGGGCAGCTTTGATCATCAATTATACTATTTTTGTTTTAATCCTAAGGTTAAACCATCAAGGCAAAGTTTTCTGAGCTGCGCTCTCTTTGAAGGTAGTGATATTGATAGATAGTTGGTCGTCTGTGATCCTAGCTTTTCACTCTGGTTACCACATCCATGCTATGTTCTTGCGGCATGATGATAAATTACAGCACAACCGCAATGTCATTGCATAATAACTATATTATTTAATGGATTGGGTGTCGAGTATGGAATATCAGTGCACAAGTATGATTTTGTTGATCGAAGCAAAAATTGTTTGCTTTTAAAACAAAAAAAATAGGGAAAGGTGTCGCTGGACCAGTTATGGTGAACCGTGAAGAATTATACGTTTGGGGATTATGAGGAAAAAGGTGATTGCATTTTGAAGTGTGTATTTTAGAAGAAAGTAAACTATACAAAGAGGGTTTCAATTGAAGCAAATTTAAAAATTAGAGGAAAGAAAACTAGACACTTTGTGATAGACTTAACGTGCTTTTTGTTTTGTTTTGTTGTGTTGTTGTTTTTTGTGGAGGAGGGGGTATTTATTTCTGGTGGGGTTTTTGTTTTGGCTGTTAAAACAAATTACTCAACGATGTCTATAGCAAAAATTGCGGATTGTTGTATGGTTTTTACATTAATAGACTTTGTATGGGTCTTTGTATTTTTTTTCCTGTTTAGGATACCTTTTTTATTGTACTCGTACGGATTGCATTCATAGAACTGAGCTAAATTCCTGCTTTGTCATCAATATGTTAAACTCATAGTTGTATGCTTCTTGGGAGTAGTGAGCCTTCAATAATCAGTTTTTAACCGCTTGACTGTAGGCGATGTGCATAGGTGTCGTTACGAAGCCGAAAAATCTGGCCAATCCGTCTATGATTGCGAATAACGACCTTTTTGTTTACATGACGTGTTTATTTGCGTTTCACTTCAAATCTAACTAGAGATGAGCGATCTTACCCCGTGGTCAAATGGTTAAAATGGATGCGACTTGTCTAATTTTTTTTCACAATGAATTCAGCAGTTAAAATCTACATATTTGCCTGCACTTGAGGTTTTCTTTTGAAGTGAAACAGCTTTTGGAATCCTATTCCTGTGCGCGAGAAATATAAATTAGTGATGCCTCTATTCTAACTCAAAGCATCAATTCAAACCTTCAGCCGATTTATACTTATTCTAGAGATTTAGAAATTCAGCAATTCATGAACTTAAAATTTGTTTGCTATTCATAAAATTGTGTCGAGACATATTATAGTTAGAATAGAAAGATGCTTCAGGAAATAGATGCTTTAGAATTGAGTTAAGATCGTGGATTTAAAAGTGAGAGAATAGTTGGGGTGGGGGGGCGCTCTTTTATTCTCTCTCCTATGATAATATTTATATTGTATTATCTTTGTCTCTGTGGTTGGTTGGTTGGTTGGGTTTTAACGTCCAACATCAGCAACTTATAGGCTATATCGTGGACGGGCCCCAAGACGGACGTCTGACAATTTTATGTGCTGCCACACACGAGACAGGGTGGGGATACCATGACTCCTGTCTCAGCCGGTCACATTATACTGACACCGACCCAACCAGTAGGGATTGCAAAGCCAGGATTCGAACTCGGGACCTTTTGCGTCGGAAGCCGATGTTCTACCCCTGGGCCACCGCCCCCCCCCCTTTGTCTCTGTAGCTGTGTGCATGTTTTTGTCTCCCTGTTTTCCTCCCTCTCCTTTTATTTCTATTTTTTATATTTCTCTGCATATTTGTTTCTTGCATGAAAATACTGCTCATTGTTCCATTACATTATCTTAATCAATATATTCGGTACCAAAAATCATTCCAAACGGCCTTATTAAAATTGTTTTTAATTCTCAAAGAAGATCTTATCAAGCGCGCGATCTGGAAGCAGGATATGCAGATCATTATCCTGATGCATGCCCAATGAGAAAGAAACAGGCGGGTCCACCACCGACCGAACGCAGTGCATGTACGTTTCGATGAACAGTCGCGCGCCCTAGCTACTTTACCACTGCACTTTACGATCTGTTTCCATTTCCCATGTTTTCGTGGTTCTATGTTTTCATGTTTTCATATTTTCTATGTTGAAATCTTCACAGTTCTGGACGAGGAATGATCACCATGTCTTGATAGAGGCTTGGGAGGAGGAGCCCAGTCCTCCAAGCTTACTGGCGTCTTGTGGACGCTGGAACGAGCTAGAGAGGTCCCTATCTGTGGACCCTTGGCCTGTGAAAGGCGTGTGGCGGCCTGACTGTGTGGGTTACGATGGGGCGGGCGTCGCGCAGGGGGCTCGCCGTCCTCTGCTCAGCCTCGGCGCTTATCCTTCTGTACTGGGCCGGCTCTGGAGGTAAAACTTCAAACCCGAGTGCACTAGCACTACATTATACGTGTGTGTGTATTACAGTGTGTATATATATATATATTTATATACATGTGTGTGTATCGCATATGGTGACGAGATCCAAGAGCGAGATACCGAGATAATTTTTTACAGAGTGTTTGGTTTGTTTAAACTTTTCGCGACGCTGATATCTGCCCGGAAAACCACTTTTTACAAACATTCATATCGAAATGGTGCGTTATTTAGAGTGCGCAATAAGAGTATTTTAGGTACACGACCTGAAAAGGTAAAACGTTGATGTATTTCCCAATCTTTTCATCCTTTCTTTTGTCCCCCAGGGAGGGCAGTTTGGGAGCCCGCACAGTTCCGGGTGGTAAGGCACAAAGACCTTGACCCCGTCACACCTGACAATAACGTCGCTATGCGCAGCACAGAGGGCGGACAGACACCTGGCCAACAGCCCGATCAGTCCCAGGGCGGGACGGCGAGAGCGCGCGTCCTGCTCGTGTCCTACATGAGGTCCGGCTCCACGTTCACCGGCGACATCTTCCAAGCGTCACCTCAGGTCTTCTACCTGTACGAGCCGCTCATCTACGTCAACGACGATGACTACATGGCGCCCACTGAACGGTCCGCCAAGTGAGTACATGTACATGTATATAATTATACTATAGGCCTAGCGGTTGCGGAGCCCACAGTAATAACGAGCACATAAGAAGAGGCAATCTTTGCAGGCGTCTAATTATAATCACACAATAGTTTAGAAGGAAGATCGCTCTACTTTTTTATAAAATAAACTACATGTATAATGTTTGCCAACGGGGATTTTTACGTGAAAATTTTGAAAGGAAAGCTAAATATGAGCACATCTTCTGCACGACTTACAGTTACAAGTCTTCCTGTTTCAATTGGGAGTGTCAATCGCCCAATCACTTAGGGCGTAAAGCTGGAGTTCTACGATTTGAATCTCAGCTGGTGTCCGCCCCCGTTTGTATGTAATTGTAAAGTTTTTTTTTGGGAAATCTAGCAGATTTATATAAGGCTATGCTTATGTAAATGTAATTGTTTGTGTGTTTTCTTGTTCGTTGTTATTGCTTTTTGTGTGTGCGTGTATGTGTAAATCATAAATCAGAACGCAGTTGATCCACTCATGAAGTAGACATCTACAAACGTACCAACTGAGCTAAGCCTGTCTCTCTCCTTGCCCTCCCCAGAAACCGCCTGATCCCCATAGCGTTCGGCATCCCCCATCCGCCCGAGATCCACAACTACACGCTGGACACTCTGAACTGCGGCTTCACTGACCACAACCTGCGGTTCCTGTACGCACTGACCTACAGCCAGTCCACCACCGAGTTTGACCAGTGCCAGAAGAAGCTAGGGGTCAAACCGTCCAACTTTGGGGAGTGCGGGGAGCGGCTGCGGGAAAGGTGAATGCGCTCTTGGTCTTAGAGGAGATAGTAGATTTACCTAGATGTTTGGGTTGGTTGGTTGGTTGGTTGGGTTGGTTTAACGTCCAACAGCAGCACTATATAGACTATTGTGGACGGGCCCCAAGACGGACGTCTGACAATTGTATGTGCTGCCACACACGAAACAGGGCATGACTCCTGCCTCAGCCGGTCACAAACAGGGCATGACTCCTGCCTCAGCCGGTCACATTATACTGACACCGACCCGACCAGATGTTCTGGGAGCACTAATTGTATGCTACTAGTTCTACACATTTGTGCCCTATAGTTTCAGCAATGATAAGAATTGAATAAAACGACGGAATTTGACACCCATGTTACTCAGTAGTCCTCAATACATGTATTTAGATATCTTTGGTATTGTCGTCTCTTCAACATTTTGGCAATCATATTAACTTTTTCAATGTAAAAGAAATTCATTTTCTACTGTTTATGTTAGGTAGAAGGAAACCCCATTTATAGAAAGTGGTGTGTTGCATACTGTAGACTTTACCATCTATATTAAGAAAATATTACATTTATATGAATAATATTATAGTTTTGTCGCTCTTGGCTTTTCATAGAATTACAGCTGAGACGCAGTGACCAGGCATGCGCAGAAGCACTAGTTGTGTGACCCGCGTGGCGGAACCACTAGTTGTGTGACCCGCGTGGCGGAACCACTAGTTGTGTGACCCGCGTGGCGGAACCACTAGTTGTGTGACCCGCGTGGCGGAACCACTAGTTGTGTGACCCGCGTGGCGGAACCACTTAATCTCGAGAACTCTGTGTTTTATTCTCCCTTTTCTTGATCTTGATATTTCCAATTATTTCACCAATAAGTTGTTTCATTTATTGTGCAGAGCGGCTCACATAGGCTTGTGCGGTGTGATGGTATTGTTTTCGGTCTATAATATTCCGGAACGCAGGTTTTCATTCGGATTTATTGTGGCCGCTGATTTGAACAGTCTCCAGCTCTATAATTAACTTAACAGTCCAGTTAATCTCCATTTCATTACTTTACCCTCAGTCTATTGTAACTCAATGATTTCCAACTTGGTCATATTTACGTGCTCTCTGACCTCAGGTTTATACTTCTGTATTGTTAGAGGTGAATTTTATGTGTTTCTCTCTGTTTTTATTATAAAATTCATTCCATCAAACGACTCCTCTTTTAAATGTAATACTATCAGCCGAAAATTGATTCTCTGGTGTAAAGAAAATGGAGGATTTGGCTCTCAGCATGCCATATTGCGGGAAAAACTAACGTCTCTGCTGATATATATATATATTGTAGTAAACGCTCTATTCATACGCAATGGTCCCTTTATTTTCAAAACCTTTGTAATTGCTTCGAAACTCCTTCGTTAGATTTGTTTGCTTCACGCACAAATCATCAGCTCCCGAGGTACATGTCCCTGTACCCGAGGCTATCAACGCCTTGTATCAGAGAGCTCCTATGAATACGTCAGGACGACAGGATCATTATTATACTTCACCTTACAAGTAAGTTTCCTCTAGTTTATATATAACTTAAATAATATATGGCAATCAATATCTCCGGAATGGATAATTTTTTGAATGCTGTCTCTGTATTTGCCATTTTCCCGATAATTCAATATTTCCCTGCACCTCCATCCCCCCTCCTAACCCCACCCCCTGCCCAGGTGTGTGCAGTCCAAGGCCGTGGTGAGCAAGATCCTCCGCCTGAAGATGTGGGAGGTGGAGCGCCTGCTGCGGGAAGACCCAGAGCTCAGGGTGATCCACCTGGTGCGGGACCCCCGGGGGGTCTACATCTCGCGCCGCGCCGCGCGCTACTACTTCGGGGATGCGCCTTTCTGTGCCAGGTTCAACGCCGACGCCGCCAAGAGCGCAGAGCTGCAGGCGAAATACCCAGGTGGGTTTAAACCTAAGATCCACTGGGAGAGACAGGTGGTTTAAGTAGCTTCTAAGCAGGAGGTCCCCGGTTCAATCCCACGATTGGGAAACATTACTTCCTTAATACTCGTATATTGGGTCATAGATCTTCTTAGAAACGGTTAAACTTGCAGAGAGCTTCGCTGTTTACAGCAAAAAAAGACTTAAGATCTTCACCATTCTTAAATGTTTGGAACATTTTTTTTAAATAATGATATATCCTCAAATGGTGAGGGGGCGACACATCCCAGTGGGTAGAGCGTGTGGCTTCTGATTGTAAAGTCCTGGGTTTGAATCCCGTTCAGATCGCCTTGGTCCATACTGTTTGGGTCGGTTTTAGTAGAAAGTGATCGGTAGAATGGTAAAACTGCACTGCCTACATGTGGCTGCACGTAAACACATTGCCATACATTGAATCTTGTGAGCCGTTGCTGTATAAGTTCCTCATTGGTAACTTCTGAGACTTTTAGCTAGAAGAGAGCTTCTCTCCAGCTCTCATGCTACAAAAAACATGTAATGTTTCGCTGAAGATTTGGAAAAAAAAAGGTTTTAATAAATGGTATTTACATTAGTAAAATATACTGTTCCAATGCGCCGTACATCTTTTAATTTACTTCAGGTCGAATTTTAACCACACGGTATGAAGACTTGGCTACAAACCCCTTAGGAATTGCCAAACTGCTGTTCAACTTCGGCGGCATTCCGTGGACTGAGGAAGTGCAGACAACTCTGGTCAGTATGACATCAAACGCCGACGTCCAGACAACAGAGCACGTCTTCAGTACCAAGCGGAAAAATTCCTCGCTGACCGCTACCAGTTGGAGACAGAAGATTGCGTTCGAAAATTCGTGGAAGTTACAGAAGCTCTGTAGCTCAGCGATGGAACTCTATGGTTATGTCCCTTTCCAAACCGACCAGGAGCTGCGAGACTTGAACATTGCAAGTTTTACACGAGATTACTCCCATGTGTTTTTTAAAGCTCAGATTGAGAGATAGCGTTATTGCACACAGAACAAATAACCCACAACTCGGCAATATAATAATTCCCATGCGTTCTTTATGGATAAAACAAAAAGTGCCTTGAAATGAGGTGCACTGCTTATTTGAAATTTGTGTTTGTTTACTTGAAAAGTAGTTTACATGCACATACATTATTATGATAATATTGGTAAATCAATGGAATTTAGCCACATGGGTATTGTTCTCTTGTTAAATTTTTCAAGCATCGTTTGTTTATGCTTATGCAGTTGTATAAATGCTGCTGATAACTAAATACTACTGCAAAATGCAAGCTTACTTAGGTAATTTTAGCCCTCAATGTTTCTTATATATGAAAGCGTGTTTGCAACAACAAAAATTCGGTCCAGAATATAATAGTTGAGTGGCAAGTGGGATACAGAATAGGTTTTATTTGGGTATGTGTGTGAGAGAGAAAGAGGCAGTGAGGGAGAGAGAGAGAGAGAGAGAGAGAGAGAGAGAGAGAGAAAGGGAGTGATTTTTTTGCGGGGGGAGGGGATATAATATTCCTGTTGAACATTTCCTATGTCAAATAAACAGTGGGTTCTCCGCTAAGTAGTGCTTCAAAATTGCCCTGCAAGTTAATCATTAATGGTCGTTCATTCCTGTTCTTATCTGCATGTCCTAGAAAGCTTTTTTCATTGTTTGATTTGAAATATAAATCAATGAGAGAGAACGCCAAGAAACATTAGGAATACTGAGTACCAATTTCAAATATTTTTAAATGAAGAAGCGCCAAAATTTTATACGTAAAGATGTAATGTAAAATAGCCCCACGACAAAGACCACGTATCTTTTTCTTGCATTGTTGAAACAGTTGTTTTTGTAAGAGAAAACGGCAAATTCTTTTCTGCCCAGTACATGTGTTGTCTAAAGATCCTTCTAAACAACTTCTTGGTTCTGTACACACGTACAGAAACGTAGCACTTCATTTGAGCTTGGTGCCTTTGCAGATCCTCATTTCCTACATTTATGCACCTTTCTCAAGATGTTTTTTACGAGTAAATATTGTGTTTGCTGCAATTTCAACTAACTTGTGAAACGGAGGTACTATTTGTTTGATCGCGTTGAAATGTGTATATTATCAGCATTTTTTTTCACTTGATAATGTTTACTTAACGCTTTATTATTGCCATTCATGAATGTTTTGTATCCGTCGTATGATTTGACGATAAATCCTTTTATTTTAGTTACTTTTTGCTATTTCTGTTGCATGTTGTTATTTTACACGGGTAAACGGTTAAATGTATTATCATCTGCTCCTGCCTATCTTTATTCTGAGAAAAACTTCCATTGATAGCGATCTCTAGAGTTGATCACCTTTATGCATGAATTGTGACCAATAAAATATCTCAAGTATGACAAGGCTGTATTTGTGTTAACCGTCTAACTCTAAAGACATCATAATAATCTATTGTATCTTCCAATCAATGATAATGGTTGGCGAGTTTAATTACAAACCACAGGTCCTCTCTGTGTGCAGCAGCTGCTGATGATCTGCATTATTTTATATTAGCAAGACGAAATTCACAAAGGCGCTGGGAAAAGAACTCTGGTGCCTTTTTATTTAAATGAAAATGTTCTGATCCCAACATAGTTGTTATGTTTTTTCTAACGTTATTGTTTTTTATAATATTTTTTTCAATTTTATGTGTGAGTAAGAGCGAGCGAGAGCAAGCGATAAGAAGATATGCAAAGATAAACAGAGATACAGAGAGAGAGAGAGAGAGAGAGAGAGAGAGAGAGAGAGAGAGAGAGACAGACAGACAGACAGACAGACAGACAGACAGACAGAAATCAAAGAACTAGAGAACGAAACAATAAAAAGATAAAGACGTGGAGGATATAAGAAGAGACAGAGAGAGGCAGATAGACAGACATACAGGCTAACAGACAGACAGGCAGACAGACACAATTGTATTTTATCAAGAAGAAAGAGAGATGAACATTAACGCACCATTTTAGTTTGACGTTTTTTCTGAATTGTATTTTTTCATAATTATTTAACACTCGGCCATTCCTATTGCTGTGTTTACTTTCTAAGTGGCAGGGGAAATGTACTGTTTACGCATTACTTATCTTGTCTTGTATAATTCTTATTGTGAGCTTTCCATTTATAATGATATTCATATACAAAATAAAAGTTTCTTTATATTATTATTTCCTCTCAGGTATCTATTATAAGACTATGCCTTTCTTGTATGAATGGGTGGTTGTTTTATTTTTTTATTTGTTACTTTGTCCTTTCTTACACTTCAATTCTTCACCGAGTGATAGGCTAGTTGTTTTTTATTGTCTTCGTGAATATAGCGCTATCTTTCCCCCTTCTCTCTCTCTCTCTCTCTCTCTCTCTCTCTCTCTCTCTCTCTCTCTCTCTTTCTCTCTCTTCTCTCTCATTTCTCTCTTTCTTTTTCTTCATCTCTCTCAATCTCTCTCTCTCTCTCTCTCTCTCTATCTCTATCTCTATCTCTCTCTCTCTCTCTCTCTCTCTGTCATAGACACACACACTCGCACATCTTTATTTAAAATCTCCTGTTCTCGCCTGAAGGATCCTACACGGCGATCGTTTGTTTGTCCCTTTTGTTTGTTCTTCCTTTATCTTAGCGAATAATAAGGGTTATGGATTGGCAAGAACGTGGGATTTTATGGATCTGAAAACTATAAATTATCCAATAAGAAAAATCAATATTTGTGTAGTGTTTTACCCCCCCCCCCCTTTTTTTTTATTTTTTACGCTTGTCCTATACCTCAAGTGATATTGATTTTAAAAACGCTCTCTGTATAAATGTATAAATGTCGTTTGAGAATGGAGTTGGATATACATCACACAGTTCCCAGACTAGGGGATTTTTTTTTTTTTTTGGTGTGTGTGAGGGGGGTTGAGTGAAGGCAGGGTGTAATACAGCACAACACAGTAATGGTAATGAAACGAATCTCCATCAGTGTGGGACTCCGTCAGCCTGAAGCTTTTATCATACGCATAAACAATACACATAATATGTGTTTGATACCATGTGATTTGCATACAGATCATGCGATTATGAAAGAGATTGAAAACAAGAAGATCAGGTAGTGGGAGAGACAGGGGGCGGCGTTCGCATGACTTAGATTTAGGACTTGGCAAGTAAAATTAAAGTTGTTTACATCTTTTTTCGAGACTTAAAATTTAAAGAACTATCATGATATATCGGCAGAGGAATTTATTGTTGAAGGTTCATTTTCAATCAAGTTAGGAACATGGAGAAATTATGAAAAACAGAGCTGAGTGCCATCAAATTCAAATTCAAATTCAAATTTATTCAGTCAATGTGTGTTACATCGAAAATATATAATGTTGAATGTGACATCTTCAAAAGAAATTACATTACAATAATAGTGAGACACCACAATGAAAATTAATAGAATTATACACAGACTACGCTTTAAAACTAGTTACATTATCTTTATATCACCAGTGCTTTTAATCTTATACAGCATAAGAAAGAATGTTTATAAATGCTAACATATAAACGAACACTATTGTATAAATGTACATTGTGAAAATAGCATAAGTTATACAGCTTTTTATTGTTGTTGTTGAAGTTTAGAAGTTTGTGCAAATTTATATGTCAGTTAGTCAGGCGAATTCAGATACTCCACTCTTAACCAACCAGAAATGGAAAAAATGTAATAAGCGATTTAAAACGTAGGGAAGAACATGGCAAATAAATGATCCATATACAATGATATTGGTATTAGAAAATTTAATATACTGTATGTAATTGGCGTACATTGTACATGTATAAGACGCCAAGAATTGTGTGTTGCTTCATAAGGTAGTTTGTCCTCCAGAATAGTCAATTTTTAAGATTTATCCAACGTGAAATAAATTGATTTTTCAATAAACAGAAATGCCGTAACAACACATATATGAAAGCATAGTTTAAAACGGTCTGAATTAACCGTGTAGTCTAAAACCCTGCTAAAACTTGTTGACTATAAAATACCAAATCATTATGCAAACCCTTCATCTTGACTTACTAGGCCACGAAGCACCTTATATAATTATAACTGGATCCTATAACGTGCTAACCCAATCGATTGCCAACACATCATGATAGAAATGTGTGTTTGATGTGAATACAGGAGGCAGCGACAATAAGCCAAATAAAACCCATGATTTAATATTTAGGAAGATAATTGAACAGAAAAAAAAAGTTTAAAAGATAAGATCGAGTCAATCTTACAGTTACAGTAATCCGGGATCGGACGCAAAAAGGAGCATAAAATTATTCCATTAAGTTAAACGGAGACGAACAGCAGCTGCTAAGCAAAGAGCTTAAAAGGTTTTTTAAACATTGCCGATTGATTTGTTGTTGTTCGCAGAGACTGAGAGGATACCATAAAATAATGAGTTTAAAAAATTAGGCCTAGAGGTCTAGGTCCCAGGAATGGGAAATCAAATGAGTATAGTGGGGCGTTTCAGGGATGGACAACCAAAGTCAAAAAGATTTGCATAATACTAGGATTGTGCATGCACACTATTTTCTTGTAAAGCAAAAAGTGTATAAGATTAAAACAATTTTTGTTTAACAGAGACAGAGAAAATGCCATACAATAGTATTTGATAAGCATGTTAATAAATCATACAGTCTACTAATAGTAATCCGAGATCGGAAACAAATACAAAACATATTCCATAAAGATCTAAGGGGGGGGGTATATATTCATATACATGTAATAGCAAACTAAAAGAGTTTCTCAATCAACATGTCCCATTTTAGACAAAAATTTTAACCTGCCGTCCTTCAACTTCTTGGATGAACCCAGAACTAAAGCAGGCTGAGGTAGAGCGTCGCAGGGCGGAAAGGAAATAGTTAACTAACAACTGACCATCAATAGGGACATTTTTATTCGATGTACCGGTAAGTCTGAAGTAAAACCCTTTATAGCTTCAGCAAGGCAAATTTTACTATTAAATAAAGTAAACGAATGCATCTCTTCCAAAGCTATACTCAATATCACAAACGCCATGTTTGGAAAAAGCCTTAGCACAAATATTCCAATTTTGTTCTTAGCTCAGGAATTATTACCTGATTAGTTTAGAGTATTTTTTCAAAACAAGTTAGACAATATCAGACTATCACTTGACGGTAGTAGAACAGATCTGTCGCTAGAGCACGAACCTTTTCTTGGAGTTTCTTTTGACACATTTAAAATGATAACCGAAAAAGAAGTGAAAGAGTTGATAATGCCCTCTTCTCCTAAATCATGTGATCTAGATCCAATACCAACATCCTTGTTTATGAGACATTTGATATTTTGTGCGATTGTTTGATTCAAACTGTAAATAACTCTCTAGCCTCAGGCGCTGTATCAAAACATTGTAAAAAAAAAAATGGCAACTCACCACCACCACCATCACTACCGGCATCATCATCATCATCATCATCATCATCATCATCATCATCATCATCATCATCATCATCATCATCATCATCATCATCATCATCATCATCATCATCATCATCATCATCATCATCATCATCATCATCATCATCATCATCATTATTAGTATAAGCCTACTATAAATATGTAGGTCCTAGTCTGCAATATCGCTATAAAAAATGTTTGCTATCGCACTTTATACTATTTTTGTCAAAATCGTGCTATACGCACTACATGTGAGGCAACTAGGATTATTTGTTTCAGCAAAATTCTCTCCTAGATTAACGTTTTCTACGTCTCAAGAAAAAGTAATTACATGTATATAGCCTACACTGTGAAATATCATATCGAGGTATATGCAGCGTTTACGCTCAATCTTTGGGGTATAATTACCGGTATATAGAGCGTCAAGCAGACTTTTCACAGAAACGCTATACAAGCAGTGCGTATGGACACAGTCGAGACTGACAGCTGTTAGGCAAAACGTTAAAAAAAGATAATAGCTAAGCCTACATGCACATAAATGTAGGCCTATTCTAAACCTTTGAAGGGAAACCAAATGTGTCGATTATAAAGTTACAGAGGCGAAAACCCAATACATTTAGGTTGGTGGTGGTTTTGTTGGTGACGGTTGTGATGGTGACGACAATGATGAAGATAATGAGGAGGAGAAGGAGGAAAAGGAAGGTGAGGATAATGCTGATGATGATAATGATTAATTATTATTATTGTTATTATTATTATTATTATTATTATTATTATTATTATTATTATTATTATTATTATTATTATTATTTATTTATTTATTTTGTTATCCATAGATCTAGAAGACTAGACTAATCAAATCAAAGTAAAGGTTCTCATGTGGTTTAAAGTCACATGATCAAACAAAATGGCGACTTCCCTTGGTCCTAGCAGTCTAGCATAATTTCTTGTTTCTCTCAAAAAACTCACAAACAAAGCAGTCCAGATGATGGACTCGGTTGAGAGAAGGATGTCTGGCGTAGGTTTAAAAACAGAGGCTCATACTAGTCATAGTGGAGCAATTTCTTCTTATCAAGATAGGGAGGTTGAAATCGAAAACGCTTTAGATCGACACAGCCAGTATGTGAAAAATCCGTCAGGTTATTTAATATACAAGCGCAGATGGTTTATTTTGTCAGCTATTGTAGTTGTCAATTTTACCAATGCTTTGGTAAGTTTAACTTTTTATACCTGTGATAAACTTATTCTCTGTCTCAGATCCATAGTTCAAATTATGGAGACCATAAAATTGAATACAGTAACTTTTCGTTTTTTGTTCACAGTTCCAAGGGTGTAATAATTAATAGTTGTGTTCTGATGGCTGATGTTAAGGTTTGAAGCTGAGTTGGTTATTACCCTAAACCAGTGGGCGGAAAGTCTGCTGTTATACTCTTACCTGGTGCCCCAATATTTTTTAATGCTTTTTTTTTTGTGAAATGGTGGGGACTTAAACAGAGATTGCTAGGCTATATTTTAACAACTGATTACTTCTTTGTAGACTTGCAGGCACATTTTTTCTCTCCTATTTAAAACCTCATCTGTCTCAGAATCACTTTTTCTTGTATCCGGGAAATCAATATCTTAGGTGGAGACTGCAACATTTTTAACAAAACATTGATAAAACTCTATAGTAATAGTACTTAGCATTTGCTTTGTTGTTTACGAGTCACTCCTAGTCCTACATCTAGTGCATTGATGTTAACATTTTTCAAAATTTTATTCCTTCTCATTGTACTTAACTATGGAGTCTTTGGAACACTTACTATGCCTTGTGGCATAAAGTCTTTCAATATTTTGCATTTATTTTATTTTTGCTTTATTCAAAGTTTCTTCCAAGTCTACTGGTAAATGATTTCATTTAATCTCTCTCAGATATGGATCATGTTCTCGCCGGTGACAGACCAGACCTCAAAATATTTTCATATTACCCCCATGGATGTTAATTGGTTATCACTAGTATACCTGGTTGCATCAGTGCCAAGTGGGTTTGTAGCATCATGGATGTTAGATACATTTGGTCTACGAGCAAGTGTAAGTAACTGTTGTCTCCAAAGATCTTGATATTGATTATCAATAATAAATTGATTTGTACAGATTAAGAGTTTTTCATGTTTTGTTATTTGTTTGTTTTTGGATTATTTTGTTGTTGTTGTGCCTATTTGTTTTTGCATAAGTTAAATATAAATATAGTAAATTTACGGTATTTCACAATAGAATGAAATCAAAGCTCATTTAAATATATTATTTTATAAGTGCGAAAAATGAGACTTTGCAGGATTTTTTTTATTTCAAAGGAATCCTTTTCTTTCCTTCTTAATTTCAAATTCCAGATAATCTCTGCGGCATGGTTAAACCTGATTGGCTCAGCGTTGCGCAACCTGACGGTCTTTAGCTTTGTGCCGAGCAGCAGTCAGTTTGCTGTTCTCATCACAGGACAGACGATTGCTGCGTGTGGTCAGACGTTCATCATGTTCACTCCAGCCAAAGTGGCAGCTTTGTGGTTTCCAGACAGTCAGAGAACTCTGGCAACAACGATAGCCAGCATGTGTAAGCCAGACTTCTAGAAATGTGTGTCTGTCAAAGAGAAGAATTTTTTATTTTATTTTAATAAATTTTGTTCTATTATTCTTCACAGATTTCTTGATTTGTTCTTTACTGCATATTTATAGACTTAATTTCCTGAGTATCTTTTTTTTTTCTTTCCAGCATTTGTTATTTTCTTTTTCCTTTCCACCCTACCATATCATGAACTCTTTATTTATTCTTTTTTTTTTCCCTTCTTGTTCATGTGTTTTTAACTACTTGGTATATTTGTCATTACTTATTGACTTTTCTCTTCCACATGTTGAAATAGATAAAATTTAATACTTTATGAAACGTTTGAAAAAAAAATAGATATTTAATTCTAATTTGATACACATCTGTATTTCTTGCAGCAAACACTTTAGGAGTTCTAGCTGCTAATTTAATGTCTCCAACAATTGTGAAAAAACCTAGTGACATTGGCACCATGGTGAGAATGCTCTTTTATTTAGATTGTTTTTCTTTTTGATTTTTTGAAACATGACAAAAGATATTTTAAGACATAAGTTATTTTTAGACTAAATGTTTGAGTATGTACAGTACAAAATACAAAATAATTCACCTGTGTTTAAGAATCAATCTTAGAGAAAGCAGAAAGAACAAGTTCAATGATTTATAAAATGAGAGAGACGATTGGAGAGTTCGGAAGTACATGAATGTTATGATTGCCAATACCATGATGCATGGCAACTGATGATAGCACTCAATTTTTTTTAGGTTCTTTATGGAAATAAAGAAAATCTTTTAAATGTTTGATGATAATTTTCAAAGATATAATTGAATATTGTGCATTTAGTGATCTAATAAAAATTGTAGGCTGTTATGTATATTCTATTATTTTAAGATTACTAAATTTAAAGCCATGGGTTTTAGATAAATAGACAATAATATTTGTGCATAAATATTTGTATTTTAGTTGAGCTCAGATTTTGGAAAATGATACCGGTTCATTTTTATTTTTGATGGTGTACAAACCAGATGTATGTGTGCACTGGAGTGAGTCTGCTCGGCGTCCTGATGTCCACGTGTGGTGTGTGCAGCTCCCTGCCCCCATCCCCTCCCAGCCCTAGTGCTGCAGCCCAGTCAGAGCCTTTCTTTTTGGGTATTAAAAAGGTACGTCTGTTTTTGCTTTGTTATTTGTTTTTTATGAACTTTCAGCACGATGTTATTCGGGAAATATTATGCACTTTTTCATAGCTTACAAGTTTGTACTTAGATATTATGTAAAAAATTTAAAAAATACATTTCTGTTAAGAATTCATTAGATTTAAAATGTCTAGAACAGTGGAACTTGAAATTCCTGGTAGGGTATTCAAATCCAACAAACTATTATTCAAAAAACACCAACCTACATTCAATGAACAGATTAAAGTGTTTAATTTTTTTTCATCCTTTATCTTTTTATTTAAACAAACTAATTGCATACCCACTCTTGTATTCAACGAACTATAGGTGTTGGCAAACTCTCAAAGCTGCTTACCAGACACTTTCGATATAGTTGAAATAAGACTGGAAAAGATCTGCTGCTCCATTGTCAAGAACATGGGGAAAGGGGAGGGAAGTCAAAGGGA
This sequence comes from Elysia chlorotica, assembly GCA_003991915.1. Taxonomy (NCBI): domain Eukaryota; kingdom Metazoa; phylum Mollusca; class Gastropoda; family Plakobranchidae; genus Elysia; species Elysia chlorotica. Next base: position 92,643 of record RQTK01000218.1, on the reverse strand, counting down.
AAATGATGAGCAGCTAATGGAAGGGAAGAGAAATGACAGCCAGTGTATATTGGCCAAGTATTATAGGAGATCAAAGAGACAAAGCTGACATAACTTTAACTGTATTTGTGTGTTTAGTTGGGAAAGAAGAGGCATAGTGAAAGTAGTAGATTGAGGGGTGGGGGATATGATTGGCTCAAGACTCAAGACCATTTAGGTAGACTAATGATATGGCATCACAGAGTCCTTCATGGTTTCAGTGAACTATTGAAAATACTTTGTTGAGTCGGAGGTATAATATTATTATTTCAGTGTTCAAAACAAGAAAGAACAATACTTTTCAACCTTACTATATGTATAAAGAATTTGTTTCTTAATGAAAGATTGTTTAAGTATGTTTGATCTTTGAATGAAATGTGTTCTTTTTTTTTATCTCCATTCAGTTGAAGGGAAATTATCACTATTGGCTGTTGACATTTTCAGTTGGTGGGGGTCTTGCTTTGTTCACCTCCAATACAACTTTTCTTGAGCAGATTCTGTGTCCTCAAAACTACAGCAATGTAAGTGTGAATTTACTCTGCCCCATTTAATTGAATGCATTTAATTGAATTTTTTTTTTTTTTTTTTTTGGGACTTTGTTGAGACTGATGCTTACTCTCTTTATTCATTGTGAGTGTCATGGAAAAAAATAAAATCATGTTTTACTTTATCTGTTCTAGTTTTGCTGTAAATCAATGAATCTTTAATGTGAATTTTTGATAAAATTCATATGGTTTAAAAAATGTGAATGAGTGTAAAATTTGCTTTGAAATTTGGGTTTTACTTTGATAGAAGGTTCCATACATATAAAACTGATCATCTTTTATTTATAACAACTGAAAGAATCTGAGTTTACTTAGATACGGGAATATAAATCTTTATGTTGATTTTTTTTAATTTCCTCTTTTATCCATATAATATTGGAATGTAAAAACTGTGTAATATTTTTAAGATGTTTTAAATTCTCAGGGTTTTGCCGGTTTGTGCGGGGCTCTGATGATTGCCTTTGGGGCTGTCGGAGCAGTCGTTGCCGGCCTGATCGCTGACAAAACTCGCAAATTTGAGGAGGTCACCAAGATTGGGTTCTGTCTCAGTGTTTTGGGAGGGATAGCTTTCACACAGGTACTAGAATGTTTGTGGGTTTAAATTTATGCCATATTGTTAGGGAAGATATTATAACTTTAAGCTTTTTTTTAAATCTTTATAGGGCTAAGTATGCCCTGAGAATAGTATCCTTGTTTTCTGAGGTACTTATGATAGGGATATTCCAATTTCCCTACATAACTTGGGGTTTTATAGCTGTTTGCTAGATTCAAAATCTTCCGTAAATTATATGGCTGCTTTTATTATGTTCAATACATTTCTGATAAAAACAAATATTTGAGGTATATATCCAATAAGCTTTGAAATTTTGTTGTTATATATTTATTGAAATTTGAAATCCAAGAGCCTTGAAAGGTCAGTGGATATCATTAAATGTTTAGGTAGTTGCATAAAAACATTATCTTTACTCAAATTTGGAGAGATACGATTTACACAATGGAACTGTACTCATCCCATATGTTAAATAAATTACTCTGCCTTTATACTTAAGCCAGAGGAATCTATCTGAAATTACTTAATGCTGGATTTCATAACACATGTCAAATCTCCTGCTGTATTATCTATTTCTAATATTTGTTGTTGGGTTTTTTGCAAGGTTTTCAGAGAGTGATTTAATGACTTTTCACTTTTTAATTGCAGATGGCACGCATGAGAGATCAACATGTTGCTGTTGGAGTCACTATCACCATATTTGGCATGTTTGGCTTTGCCATCTATCCCACTGCTTTGGAGTTAGCTGTGGAACTTACCTATCCAGTCGCAGAAGCAACAAGCACTGGTATCATTTTTCTATCTGGGTAAGGTTATTGATAGCTTCTGGTTTCTAGTATAACGTAGAAACAAGTGCTTTGGTACTTTTAGCTATCCTAGATCATGGAAGTTAACCCATGCGGCGCTTTGAAGGCCGCCCGATGGCAAGATGGCCAGTCTGGGTCTTGCACGGTGACTGGGTGTGAAAAAAATGGGGTGTGGCAGTACTGTTCACCTGGTAAACTGATGCTCTGAGTGTTGCACTGTTATCACCGATATTTTTTTCATTATTTCTAGTTATAAGTTCATAAAACTATATATTTCTATTGCGCTGAGAAGTTGGTTGATTTCACTATCTTGTTTGTTTCTGCTTCTTAATAATCGTTTATTACTAATCGTGTGTTAGGAATAGAAGAGTTGTTGTTGTTGTTGAGTTGGGTTTAACGTCCAACATCAGCACTATATACTGTGGATAGGTCCCAAGACTGACGTCTGACAATTTTATGTACTGCCACACACAAGACAGGGCTGGGGTTCCATGACTCCTGTCTCAGCTGGAATAAAAGAGAAGCCAGATGAGATATTTCTTTCTTTTCTGCAGATGATCACACTTTAACTTATTTAATTTTAAATAGCTGTGGGTGTGGTATGTTTCAGTTGGAATCTTTTTCTATAATGAACATTCCTCCTGTGTGTCTCTTGACTGAAAGGGTTATGGCTTTAGAACTCTTGTAGCCCCAATTGAAAGTTCTACAATACAGAAATGGAAACATCAGCTGAGGATCGAACCTTTGACCTCCTACTTGTCAATCCAAAGCACTTAATGTTATGTCCCATAGATTTCCTACAGAGACGATGGAAAAAGAGCCACAACACTAAAGGTTTGAACATTGGACCTCCTGCTCCTCGGTCCCGAGCACTGGAGACTGAGCTATCTTTACGCCCCTACTAACGCTTACAAAATTATAAATTTAAGTAAATCTAAATCCCATGAATTTCTAGAAAAATATCAGACCAGATTTTTTAACACCATCTGAGTATGGCATCTTCTGCTTGAAAATGCAGGGCATGGCAGACGGAGCTATCGTGAGGCAGTAAGGATCAAAGATTATCAAGCGAAGCACTGGTAGTTACTCTACGTGTTGGCCTTCTATCCAAATAAACTCAGTACAGTGTAAAAGTGAGCCAATTGCAATTACAAGCCCACAGTCACACCAACAGAACAGACCTGTTCAACATGCAATGTGGCCAACACCTGTTTCACATCAGTGTGTGTGTTGTGTGTGTTGTCTGTCTGTCTTTGTGTCTTGTGGGGCAGCATTTGACACTCTATGTGAATAAGTCAAAGCATGGCTTTCATCACCATCTTCCCCTACATCAATGGTCCAACCGTCTTTATACACAGGGACTAAACACCGCCAGGTTACCCAAGATCTCTACGGGGGGTATCTTGCTCCTTCCTCAGCCCTTTCCTTTCTTAGAGATTCAGGCTATCATCAGTGATATAACCGTCATAATGTGACTGGGAGGCTGAGAATCCTCCAAACTATTCATTGATTTCATTGGTTGACATTTTAAGAGCCTGTACACCCATTCACGAGTTTCTCGCGTGATAGAAAAAGGAGGAATAAAGGATGAATGAAGGCCCACTACCAGTGGCAGTTACTCAGCACCCCGCAGTGCCCAGTTGGGAGGTGCTAAGTCAGTGAAGTAACCACGAGTGGAACGAGTAGTTATTTCACAGCTTTTTTTCTGGTGCTATGAACTGCCTCTTGCCAATCTCTAGCAACCATTTGCAGGGTCCATCAGTCTTGAGCAAAGTTACTCAGGTAGTGTTAATGTGTCGGTTCAGTAATGGTGTGTACCTGCAGGATCAAAATAGTAGTACTGCGGGTGAGATCTGAGTGTCAGTCTGATTGCTGATCAAGGATTACAGGTTTAAGAGTTTGTTAAAAACAAATATTTTGAGGTATATATCCAATAAGCTTTGAAATTTTGTTGTTATATATTTATTGAAATTTGAAATCCAAGAGCCTTGAAAGGTCAGTGGATATCATTAAATGTTTAGGTAGTTGCATAAAACATTATCTTTACTCAAATTTGGAGAGATACGATTTACACAATAGAACTGTACTCATCCCATATGTTAAATAAATTACTCTGCCTTTATACTTAAGCCAGAGGAATCTATCTGAAATTACTTAATGCTGGATTTCATAACACATGTCAAATCTCCTGCTGTATTATCTATTTCTAATATTTGTTGTTGGGTTTTTTGCAAGGTTTTCAGAGAGTGATTTAATGACTTTTCACTTTTTAATTGCAGATGGCACGCATGAGAGATCAACATGTTGCTGTTGGAGTCACTATCACCATATTTGGCATGTTTGGCTTTGCCATCTATCCCACTGCTTTGGAGTTAGCTGTGGAACTTACCTATCCAGTCGCAGAAGCAACAAGCACTGGTATCATTTTTCTATCTGGGTAAGGTTATTGATAGCTTCTGGTTTCTAGTATAACGTAGAAACAAGTGCTTTGGTACTTTTAGCTATCCTAGATCATGGAAGTTAACCCATGCGGCGCTTTGAAGGCCGCCCGATGGCAAGATGGCCAGTCTGGGTCTTGCACGGTGACTGGGTGTGAAAAAAATGGGGTGTGGCAGTACTGTTCACCTAGTTAACTGATGCTCTGATTCTTGCACTGTTATCACCGATATATTTTTTCATTATTTCTAGTTGTAAGTTCACAGCTGTCTTTAACACAGGACAAAACACTGCCAGGTTACCCAAGATCTCTATGGGGATATCTTGCTCCTTCCTCAGCCCTTTCCTTTCTTAGAGATCCAGACTATCATCAGTGATATAACGGTCATAATGTGACTGGGAAGCTGAAAATCCTCCAAACTTCTCATTGACTTCATTGGTTGACATTCTAAGTGCCTGTACACCCATTCACGAGTTTCTCGCGTAATAGAAAAAGGATGAATGAAGGCCCACTATCAGTGGTGGTTACTCGGCACCCCGCAGTGCCCAGTTGGGAGGTGCTAAGTCAGTGAAGTAACCACGAGTGGAACTAGTAGTTATTTAACAGCTTTTTTCTGGTGCTATGAACTGCCTCTTGCCAATCTCTAGCAACCATTTGCAGGGTCCATCAGTCTTGAGCAAAGTTACTCAGGTAGTGTTTATGTGTCTGCAGGATCAAAATAGTAGTACTGCGGGTGAGATCTGAGTGTCAGTCTGATTGCTGATCAAGGATTACAGGTTTAAGAGTTTGTTATCCATCCAGACAAAGCGGCAAGCATATCTCATATGTCTTAATAATAACCAAGCCAGTTGATATATGGTGCATATTTAGCAAAGGTCTAGGAAAAGGATGGAAAAGTTGAAAATTTTACTTTCTCTGACGTAGTTGATTCCTAAACTTTAAGTTGTCCTATCTTTTTAACTTTTTGAAGTTTTTAGAAAAACTCTATTAGTTCTTTTAAAGGATTTTTTTAAATTCATACTCACAGACTCAGGAACTGTGAAATACAACTGTTCTTTAAGCTTCATATCTTTAAAAAAAACAACTCAGAAATTCTGACAGCCAGTTATACGTTTAAAATATAGCAACAGTATCATTATGTAGAGCCACATTGTATTTTCGAACAGATTGAAAAGTGTTTGCTCTTACATTTACAGAAGTTGAAATGAAAATTATAAATAAATAATCAATTGAGGAAAAAATTTGAGTTTTACTCAATCTGATCATTAGTAAAGGACTATTTTGTACTCGTAAATGTTTTTTTTATGAGATCATCCTCCAAGGCTCCATAATATGATTTAACTTTTGATATAGAAACTTTATCTGAAATTTGGCGAACCATGGTACAATTTTCATCCAATTTTAATACTATTTCCAGGCAGATCCAAGGCATTATATTGATGTTGGTGAATCAGTATACAGCCCAGCCATTGTCTGCATATGCTGAGAATTTACCGCAGGGCTGTCCCAAAGATAATGAGTTCATTCCGCAGGATTGGACAGGTTTGTTTTTTTTAAACCCAAACTGTACATCATGGTTTGCACCTTGTACGCACATAGAAGGCCATTTTGTGTGTGGGTCTGTACATCAGCCTAAACTGTCACATGTTTCAGTCTGACCATTTTCTTTATTTGTCTGTCTTCCCCTCATAAATCATATGATATGAAGTAAAGGTAAAGGATTTATTGACGTTTAGCATGAGCAAGTAGGCTATATTGTAGATGAGCCTGAAGACTAACGTCTGACAATTTAACATACCACACAGAGACAGTGCGACGTTACCATAACGCCTGTGTCAGCTGGTTATTTGACACCGACCCAACTAGTAGAGGATGAAATAGGGCAAATAAATTTGTTCTATTGTTCGATAGAACTGGAATAAGGGTTGAACTAGTGCAAGTGGTAGAGCATTGTGCTCCCAATCAGGAGGTACCCAGTTCAAAACCCATGATCAGGCAAATTGATTTCTATTTTTTTATGTACTGCATTATTCTCTTTCTCTTTCTTTCTCTTTCAGTTCCTAACCTGATCTCAAATGGTATGAGTGTGCTATATACCATTGTGATTGTGCTTTTATTCCGAGCTGACTACAGACGAATGTGGGTGGAAGACAGAATAAAAGCTGAGGAAAATCGGCAAGGCAGTGTAAATGGTGCAGATCAGATATAGATCTGGAAGTTGTGACTTCTATCTTATATCTTTGTTATTCCTTGTAATCTTTGCCCAAGAAGAAAGGCTATATATTGCAATATAGTTGTGTTTGTTTTATTTTCAATTTTAGACTGGCAGCTCCACCATGACTAAGCGTTACATTTTTCATTTACTTTTTATTATTCCTAATACAAATAGATCACTTCTTTGATTTTTGTTTGGAAAAAATGTTAGATGTAGGTAGTTGTTAATGAGGATGTTAGGAAAACATTGAATCTATTTAACTATTTATCCACCTTGTTGAATCTGAAAACTACGTGGTTTTCTCTATGCACGACCGCTTCAGAATTCGCTTTTCTTGTCCCGAGGGGCGCTGTATTATCATTATTTATTATTATCATTATTATTGTTGTTGTTGTTGTTGTTGTTCTTGTTATTAGTATTAATATTTTTAATGGTGTTCTTGCAATCTTTTAGTGTAATCTTGTGTACTTACTTTTGTTCTGTAACCAAGTTGTGAAATCAGATATTGATTATGGGGTTATTTTTTGTTTTTTTTTCATTGAATGGTGCAATTAAATTGCCAGGGGCGCGAGGCCCTGGGGTAGACCGCTGACTTCCGACGCAAAAGGACCGTGGTTCGAGCCCTGGTGATTTCGCTCCCTACTGGTTGGGTCGGTGTCAGTTTAGCTTTAATGTGAACGGCTGAGACAGAAGTCATGGTATCCCCACCCTGTCTTGTGTGTGGCAGCACATAAATTTTTCAGACGTCAGTCTTTGGGCCCATCCACAATATAGCCTATATAGTCCTGATGTTAGACGTTAAACCAACTCAACTCAACTCAATGCATTGAAATTGCCACTTTGCCCGACTTATTTTTGAAGGCACGAGCCGCCGTTGGTTAGCTAAATTATTTGTATTGGAGAATGTAAAGTTATTAATTTTTTAAGGGCTTCTAAATATAAAATAAACTTTATAGTTATAGGGGAGAGTTTTTTCGATAGCTTTACATCCTGAAAAATTCCTACGGAAGTGCCTGAATGTTTACAAATACAAAAAAGATTCACTAATTTATGCGCTATTGTTTTTTTTTCTAGAACCTGTAACTTACATTCTTCATAAGTTTATTGAACAATATTTTTTTTAATGCGTGTTGACATTTTTTACAGTGGTTTTTACTCTAGACTGGGGCTTTATTTTGTGAACCCATGATTTCAATCATCAAATCTTGCATATAACAATTATGATTCAACATTGCAGTTTACTTCATGTAGTTTAAATCTAGAGTCTCTATTATCTTGGTCCATTTTAACTTTATGTCTTAGAAGACATTTGTTTTTGGAGTAGATCAAATTTCTGTAACTGAAATTAAGCAATACATGAAATTAGATATTTGGTCATTAGTTCTAAAGTGGATGTCACAATAACTGTTTAAGAGTCAAAAGTAAAGGAAGAGAAATAATAAACAAATTGCAGAACTCAGAAAGCAAATGTCTTTAACTATTCCCCATTTTTTTAAATGATTAATTCAATTTATTTAAATTGTAATAATCTATTTACACATGTCTTTATCTATAAGTATGACCTGATGTTAAAAATCTTTTCATTATTTTTTTTTTGTCAAATAAAATCTAGGCTTAAAAAAGTATATGCACAACTTTAGAACTAATGACCAAATATCAAAACGCTTTATTATCAGTATTTGAAGATCTTATACAATTGACGTGCAATTATCATTAACTCTTTATTAAATTTAAAGTCACATACCTCATTGGTCCAAAAACAACGTTGTACATATATATTTAAATTTTTTTTTCAAATTTCAGTGCCTTTGTAATATCAATATGTTGATAACTAAAAGAACTTTATCAAATCTCCACGCTTGCTTTGTGTATGGATCTGCATTTGTTTGCTTTTGGTTCATGAACTGTGCATTACATTGCAACAACAAAAGTGTCACAAAGTACATATACATGTATTATCTTTTCTGACTAATTATACACAACTGTTTTACAGAGATCTTCAGTTTGGCAGATCATTGCTGGTAAAGATATACGGTTTAGAAGCAATTTTTTCCTTAACATTGAACTCCTTATCATAGAGTATGCAGTTTGTTCATCTTTTATGGAGATATAAAACTATGTGTGTTGTCTGTATTAGGTGCATTATGCAACATTTTTGGTTGTCTTTCATAAGGGTAAGGGATACATTCAGTTGTTCTTACAAAAATAACAGGAAAAAACACAATAAATAATTAGAAAAGGAATATCTCTGTGTATCTTTGTGAATTTTGTTTTTCATGTATTGAAATATTTTTATAAAAGTTGTAAATACTTCAACTTTTTCTGTGACTGTATTATATTTCATTCATGTTAAATACTTCAATTTGTGTTATCTTTTTTTAGATAATTTTTTATGATGTTTTGTTGTTGTTGGGGTTTTTTTTGTTGTTAAAATTTTGATACATCATTAAAAAAAAAAAAAAAAAAAAACAATACAATTTCTCTAACATTTTGCACTGTCTGAGGGATGCAACTATTAGTCCATGACAAGCATTGAATAAATCCATAGAATGTCTTTCAAATTTTCACGAACAAAAACTTTTAAGATTTTAATTTTAAAATGTAAATTTCAGGTAGTTCATTGTAATCATAATGCGGCCTAGAAAAGGGTGGGTAAAATCAAAAAGTTATGTGTAAGATTAGAATTTTTAGGATCTTTTTCATGCTATTGGAATATCTGTGCCTTCTCTTGCACCCAATACATGTACTTATGGCGAAGATTGTATCACAAAGTTCTCTCATGAGGAGTGGTAGAAATGTCTGACAGTTACTTCAGGCATTTATTGTTGTTATTATTATTATTATTATTATTATTATTATTATTATTATTATTATTATTATTAGTTAAGAACCCATGGGCAAAGCTGAAGGATTGCAGATGAATTTGGAGTGTGCTGACACTCAAAATTATATTCCTACAAAATCCATACCATTTGAAATAAAAGTGATTTTACAAAGAGATACCCAACTGTGAAAAACGCTTATGTGGCATCATAATTAACATTTGGTTTGTTTTCTTGTTTTTGCATTTGATTGCTATTTCTAATCTTTTGCTTGGACATTTTTATAAGTCATAATGAAATTGACTCTCATGTTCCTACTTGTATTTATAGCACATCATGCTTCTTGATTTTATCATCTGATTTTACCAAGCATTCTACTAAAACGGTGCAGTGTGCGCGTTAAAATAAGCCTGCTTAAAAAAATCAACTGCGTATGCCAGATTTGTTTCTGTAAGAAAATTCGCATTTTTATACTTTATTCCTATTGGTTCATTTAAATGTTGTATGGCTAACAGTTTTCTTCTCAATTTTTGGTTCAATATTCTAAATTGAGAAAAATGGAAAGTGTTGGCATAAGCTAGAGATTATGCCCATGTAAATCTATGAAACTTAACTAATGCATCACACATTTTCTGTCCCTCCGCTTAAATGCCTTTATGGTCAATTTCTGCTTAGCTCCGTTATAATATAATAAGGTGTTCTGAAGTTAAAGAATTTAACCACTTTTAAGCTTTTTACCCATAATTCTACTTTACTGATGTTGTTATATTACTGAAATATGGACAATCTACAAGACTACCTCAGAAATTCATTAATACTAAGTATGCATGGGCAATGTGTGGTTAAAGCTAATTTTCATACAAATTCGGGAGAAATATTGTCCAATATTCCAGTTGCAAGAAAAGTCTGATATCATTCTCACAACAAGTAACTTAATAATTGTGTTTGTTTAAAAAAAAATGCTTCTTTCTAAAAGAAATATGTCCAGTTCATTACTATAGTTATTTGTTTCATCAATGGATCACTACAATGATACTCTCAAACGTGCATTGATTTAATATCTACTGAACTACATCTGTTTTATTTGGGAAGAATGCATGCTGATTTGTGATCACCCTCAAGTGTTTTTTTTTTCATTTTGGATGCTTTTTATCATGCTTAGCTCTTTATTCATACATGAATGTGCCTCTTCCAAAAAGGGAGAGCTTAGTCCACTATGCTTCATAAGTTCCTGTGACAACTAAAATAGTTTTGATGGGTAAATGATGCATCTTTATAGCGTCCTAGCAGTGATAAGTTTGTATTTCTTTCCTAATTTTAATACTTATTGTATAAGTATTTATCTGTTAGTGTGTTCTTGGGCATGTCATTTTTAAATGTGCCGTTGAAGGATTATCTTAACTTACTTTGAGTGGGAATAGAAGGTGAAATGAATTAATAAGTTTGGCTATGAAATTCTCGTGTGCTTAATTATTCACATTTTGTTAAACTCATCTTAATGTAATGTTACAGGGAAAAAAATGTTTTTTTAAAGTGTATCTATATCCTATATAAGCGGGAGATAGGTTATTCCTATTCTCAGGGAAATGATTTTAATATATATATGCATACATGTATTACTTTCTTTGCCTAATGAATAATTTACATATATGTTGAAATTAATTAAGCGGAATAAAATGAAGTAGCGTAATATTGATGTGCAAGAAGAGGAGGAAATGCAGGAGCAAAGAGAATGAGAGGAAGTGCAGCAAGAGGAGCAGGAAGAGGAAGATAAGCAGGAGGTGGAGAAGCAGTAGGGAGAGGAAAAGCGCCAGGCTGAGGAGCTATAACCATGAGCAGGGAGAAGAGCAATAGGAAGAGCAGTAGCAGGAGCGGAGAGTTGGAGGAGGATGAACCAAAGGATTAGGAGCAGCAGGCAGAGGATGAGGAGTTAGAGGAGTAACAGGAGCAGCAATGATTTGAGGAGGAGGCACAGGAGGAAGAGAAGGGTGTTTTTCACCCACGAATGAATGTGCTTCGAGGAAAACAATACTGTTCAGAAATAAAAAAAATTCACAATAAATAAATTATATTGAAAAACAAGCAACACAGATAGAAGCATAAAACACAAATTGAATAACACATAATATTGGTTTCTTATTATTGGCACCATTTAAAAGCAATACGCAGATTTTTCACAGCCTAGGTGTTTTTTTTACCGAGTGAGTGAATTTACGGCACATCAGCACCGTAACGGCTATATTGTGCTCATGATGTCCTAAGCCAGTTAATACATTATACTAGTACTAGTAGCAGCTATGACTCCTTTATCTCTCCGAGTGGTAGAAGCATAAAAACTGTGCATGAAATGATTGGTTAAAAGTAAAGGGTATATACCGTGGTTTAAAAGATCCACATGAAGGATTATCACAGTTAAATTTTATTATACACACCAATGACTTTCAGATATCTCAGTAAGCGCTGAGAATTGCCATAAGTAAAAATGCACTCTAATGGTTTGGAAAAGTGGACAGTTAACCAGAATAAGACTTATGGATAATTGACAACTGCAGGTATGACACTGTGGAGGCTCCTCACCACTAAGAAGAAGAGAATGTTTCAGTCGGACTCGGTCGAGAACCACCTGGTCTCGTCTTCTGGCCTGAGGCACCCCCGTCCAGTGACCTAAATGTGGTTGACACAGTGCAGTTTGTTGTTTGTCAGGTTATTTGTATGCTAAGCTTTGCAACTAATGCAAGGTTCCAGTTCGAGCTAATCAGTCATTTCATTTCCTTCAATTCCAATATGGCTGGGGATCCAGCAGAGGTAATTTTCTTACCATTTTGTTGAAGTATGTGAAGAATTTTTTTATTTTTTAAGTTTGCTTCTTCGACCGCCTTCTCCATAGAAAGCGAGTCAAAGAGAATTTAAAATGTGTCTATTTGAGGTAGAGACTGTGTCGAGTTCCATGCACAAGGCAACTGCCTCCGCAGTGTATATTCAAGCCTAAGTGCTCACCCCGCAGCATTTATCTGCTGAGGATCAGTGGCACTGGCAGGCAGCTCCGACGCAGGTCTCATCTTTAGACTCATCAGTAAAAAAAAAGTAGATGATGTTCTGGATGATTTTCTATAAGTATAATTTGTTCAAACTTTTCTCTGGATAATTCTGGAGGGTTTTTGTCCTTCTGGAGTGGAAAGCTGCCAGGACAAGAATGTTTCCTGGTTAAGATAATTTGCATGGATTTTATTCTAATAATACTAGAAAAAAGATGGAACAATAAGGAATTTGTTCTAATTTTTTGTTTGCACATTGTTTTAGGGCGTGGTTTTTCCCCTCCAATTAGTTTTTTTTAATTTAATTTATTTACTTTCATCATTTTTTGGGAGTATGAGAATTGAAATTTTAATTCTGGCAGTTCACATGGGGTTAAAGGGACCTAAAAATAACATAAATGACAAAAAGTAAAAACAAGATATATAATATTGCATCATTTTAATTTTTTTTTTTTTTAGAAACTGACAGACAACTATACAGTGTGTTTAACAGGAAATATACATTTTTTACAAAAACTTAAATATATAAATACAATGTTTATGTTGTATTGGCACTTTTCCTTATCCACGTTTTCTCTTCCTTGTCAGAAAGTTTACAATAGCATCAGTAGATAGTAAAACAGTTAAACTAGCTTCAAGGAGGAAAAAAAGTCTATTAGTAAAATCCTCATATTCAATGAATTTCTGCTGACAGTTTTAGTTCACTCAGCCACCGAGACAAAGCACTCAATGTTTATAAAATATATCATCTTCACATCAATGCATATGTACAAACAGGTCTCTCAAGGAAAGTTATTGTGCGAGAGTTTATGTACACCATGTATCATTAAGCTATTTGAGGTCATCAGCCAATAGCCAATTCTAATGCAGATTACATTTCATAGTGTTTGATATGGGTATGCAGTAACAGAATGGGTAAAAGCTATTGGATTTATAAGATGATCATGTGAATCTTAAAACCATACTTTAGACCTTTGTACAGTTTGGAATACATGTTACAATATTGTCTAAAAATTGAACTATAAAAAATATCCAAATACATTTGTACATGTACTACTCATTTTCTACTTTTTGATAAAATTCCTATCCAGCAAGGCAATTTAACCTCTTCTCCGATTTTTGTAAACTATAAAGGACAAATTTAGTTTGTATTGTGATTGTCATTTGTACTCCAGGAAAAAAAATTTTGTATTGAGTTTTCCAAGTTTTACTATCCCGGAAATACAGTTAGAAGGTTAGTGTATAAATGTGCATTAATATCCGATTCTTTCTGATATCAAGCACAATCGCTGTTGAATAATAAATAATAAACTTGAAGTATGACAGTCGGTGCCTTTGTCATATAAGTTGTTCTCCCTATCAATATAATACATTAGACCTCTAGTCCGAACAAATCTTACAGCTGACTCACTTTCAATGAGTATAAAACATGTAAAGGCTGGTAGAGAATTTTAAAAGAGAGAAAAAAGCTCCACCAAAGAAGGGTTAAAATTTAGTTATCCATTGTGAGTAATACATTTTCACTCAACTCAAATTAATACAGATTTGTTCACTTGTGAAGAATATCAATTATACATAAATCAGCTTTATGAAAATATGAAAACTATAAATAAAACTTTGATTAACACAAATATTAAGTAATAATTACAGTTACGAGGCAATAGAACTAGCAAAGCAAAACAATTATTTTTTTTAAATAAAAAAATTCATTTCAATCCCTAACTTCAGTGGGATCCTGTTGTTGTTAAGATAAGGATTTCCAAAAACAAAAGTGTATTTTATCCCAAGTTTACATTAAATATAAACTCTTAGTTAAAGAAAAAAGGGAATCAGTGCCTTGGAAATCAAATACATGTAGTTTATATCAGGCCATCGAGTATCTGGAACAGGGTTTACCTTGAGTTGATTCCCCTGTACATGTATCAGTGCTACAATCCCTGTGTTATCATCAGGCAAACCCAAAGTTTCTTATTGATATAGCTTTTAAAATTTGAGAAACTGAAGTCTAAAATTATGTTCTTTTGTTAATAAAGGTTATAAACTTTCTTTATCACCTGCACTAGTTTAAACTTCAGACACACTTATTTTGTTATGGACTACCAGGCTGTAGTTTCAAATTGTTTTTGCCACGGGACAGTAGAGAATCAGTGTAAGCACCAACAGAAATTCACAGAAAAACAAAATGGACAATATATGCATTTTATATTAGATCCCTGCTTATATCATGTGCTTGTTATTTTTTATTTCTGCATTATACCTACAAAATATTTTATCATGACAGAGTGCATGTGAAAAGTAATCAATCCATGCAAAATTTTCTTTTATAACTTTGTGAATTGCCCTTTTTCAATCACTATTTTATTTTCAAATACGAAATTTTTTTTTAATCAAACCGTTTCGAGTACATTCCTAGGAGGTAAAACATTAAGAGAACATTACTGTTCTCTTACTTCTATAGATCTCTCTTTTTTCCCAAGGAAAATGAAAATTCATTTTAAAAATCATCTGCAATCTTAGTTTTAAGTTTATTTTCAAACTTAAGAAAATATTGTAAGTTTTATTGATTATAATTTTTTATTGTGATAGGACCACTGATAATGAACACAATGTTCTTGGGGTGATCATCAAAACGATTCAAAGAGAGATTGGCTGTTGAAATGGTTATGACATTGCAATGAAAGCAATGTTATTTTTAGACAATTTCGTTAAGATGACTATCAAGATAGATATTTTGACATTGAATTTCTGAATAGAGTTCAAACATAGCTTTAACAATTGATATTTCATGGACAGAATGAATTTATTAATTCATGGACCAGTATTTAAATGTTGGGCATTAAATGCAATAACGGAAAACGCCTTTTTGAAAAGATCACTGTTATAAAATTGTTACTTTTAAAACCAAATGTTGAATGTATCCTGATTCAAACTATGAGCTAACCTAGGAGCCCTTTTATATAACTTAAAATAATAGCCACAACAGCCCTGTACCATCTAAAAGTAAAAATGATGGCTAGTGGCCTTGTTTTTCAAGATGTACCTGCATACATGTATGAAGTATATCTCTCTATGTTATAACTGGTTACCATTTTTCATAAAACAATTTTGTTTTAATGCTGCGAACACAATTACCTCACAGTTCAAAAGTCATACGGATCTCACTTTCTGGTATTTCTTCTATTCATGTAAGAATTAGGCTGGAAACAGAGTGGGCCTACATTCACATTTCGCACAACTTCACAGTGCTTCCACATTTTTTGTGGTTGGACTGTTGGCGGCTGAAATGTGAAAGTGCTAGCAGAGTGGAGCCTCAACTCGTCCGTTCATTTATGTTCAAGGTGGCAGTAAAAAGAATTTCACAATTTTCAATTTTGAGGCTTCACTCTGTTCCTTGTATTGGGACTTATAGCGTTTTTTGTACATCCGGTGAAAAACAAATGAGGACAAATGAGTAAGCAGTGTGAAGCTGTACGAAATGTGGGTCCACACTGTTTCCAGCCTAAGCAGTTATATACTATAGTCATAACCAAAGCTGTGGGTTCTTTACAGAGATATGACTTATGAGATGTCATTTACCTTACCAGAACCAATGTAAAAAAAAAATTGAAAAAGGAATTATTACTAATTTACCTGGATTAAAATTGTTTCTTACATAGAGGTTATATTTACATCTCAAATTATATTGGTCTTGGTCGATTTTTCAACCAATGAACAGTTAAAAATATGACACACATGTAAATACTTCACAGATCTTATTTATAATCTTTTATAAAAAATAAATATATAATTCAATGTTTCATGTTTTGTTTTTTTTACCTATAGAGAGCCCTTGACTCTAAAAATATTTATTTTAAAGTTTCCTTTCTTTTGTATGGTAAAATAGTCAATATCTATGATAAAATCACAGGGCTGAGAGGTGAAAGTTTGATTTTCAGGTAAACATTAAAATATACACAGCCAAACCAAATTCTGAAATGAAACTTTCATATGAAGTTCACAATGTTGTTATACATTAATCACTATGATAAATAATAATATACACACTATAATTTTGTAGCCTTTTAAACTTTTTACAACAACAAAAAAGTTACATGGTTTTAAGTATTGATGAAATGAAAATGGAAGCATATCACTAAAAAGGGTAAGATGATTGTGATGGACAAAACAACATTAAAACCATGGGTGATATAATCACTGAAAAGAATTTTTTTTTTAAGTTTAAAAATAAAGTTTATGTATGTGGTGATAGACACTATTATAATCTATTAAGGGGGGGGGGGGGGGGGGGGGGGTTATGGGCTTTTTTTTTTAATGAATATTATTGACTTGGGGTTCTTTTATATTGAACAACACACTTTGACTAAAAGGGAAATTACTCTCAGTCAGCCAGGGTATATTTGAAATGATGAAGTCCTAATATGGGTACTATAAAATAAACAAATGAAAGAGAGGACTGACTGAATAAAATATTATGGGGAAAAATGTACAAAGTGCCCTAGATCCCACCTGTAAATTCAATTTGATGAGCCACTAAAATACTGTGTTGAACAGATTACATTGTGCTGTGACTGCTTGAACATACTTTTTTTTAAATATATTCAATCCCTATAACATTAAGAATGAAAGTTTTTCTTGATATTTTGTCTTTGTTCTAGACCTTTGTGTGTCATTAAATTTAAAGAGGATTGTCATTTCACAAAAGGATTCATCTATGATAGATTTCAATATTGACTATGGTTTGTTCTCTACTTTTTTCTAATTGTACAGTGAAGTACAGTGCAAATTGTCAAAATCACAATTAATGTGAGCGTAATTCACCATAATAAAAAAAGAAAATACGGTACTCCCCAATTTTAACGTCACAAATAACGAAAAGTTTGAAAATCCCAGCTTTTCCAGCTATTTACGCCTAAAAGTTTATATGGGAAATAACAAGAAACTAAATCAGTTAACGCTGCTAATAACGAGACGTTCAAGAATAGATCAGCTCCAAAACTATTTCTGTCATAAAAAGATGTTGAATAGTAAACATCTCATTCTGGCACTTCAAACAATTCATCAGTGCCCCAGCCATGTCACTTTCCTCGCACCTTTCCGTGCCGTCGATGACATGGTAAAAATCACATTCTACCCCAGATGCACAACCCTTGTTCTACAATCAATATAAACAAAGCTACATAATGCAAGGCTAGACGGTGGAACAGCCAAGCCCTTGCCTCGCACTGTTTTTACTGTGTGTCAAGATCTGGGTCTACACAATAAAACAATATTGATACGTTTCATTCCCTGGCCTCACTCTCACAAAACTCATTGATTTAATTAAGGTACAGAAACAACAAGAAGACACATGGTGTGTAAAAACTAGATCTAGATAGAGTCGACCGCCTTACGGCGAACGCTGACCTTGTAATTTAGAAAGGGTGCATGGGGGAATTTAAAAGACCATGTTAAAATGATGAGGGGACGCTTTTACCCTTTCAATAAAACCCTCTTTAAACCTTATTATGGGAATAACGAGAACCCTTGCTATGACAAGAGTTATAAAGAAAAACAAGTAATCTCGTTATTACCAAGTTTTACTGTATAAATTTTTATCAGAAGTTAGTATGTTAACAGGTAAACATTAATTTTATATTGTTACATTTTCAAAATAAATACTTTAAAATGCTGATGTGGTGGAACATTTGGATTGATTTTACATGCACCAAGACAATTAATGCAAAGGATCATGAAAAGTGAAGTAAAGATAAAAGCAGTGGAAAATTGCACATTTTCTCCTCCTATTCAGGAAAAAAAAGTAAAAAGATTGAAATTAATATTCCTTTTTCTCAAAACTGCAACAGATATGACTCATTTTTAATAGAAAAGCATGACATGCATTTTCACATTAGTAATAGTACAAAAGACTGGAAAGTACAATGTAATTCAGGCAAAAAAAATGTGCGCAAAATTCTTAATAACTGTTTTGGCCACTATCACAATTTACATAGGTTTAATTTTTAGTAGGAAAATAATAAAATGCAAATACAAAATTTCAATCAAAAATGGAAAAAAATGATGATGGTAATAATAAAGCACATGTTCAAATATTGCAGTAAGCTGTACTGATTATGCAATGTGTATATACAATGTGCAGTTCTTCACATTAATATTTATAACATGGCACAGAGCCAGCAACTTCTGCACTGACTGCATACATTTTCATGATATTTAGGACATGAACATCACATGAGGATTACATTTTGATGGGTTGAATAGCTGACTTGGTTGGATGAGTTTAGATTCACAAATGATAAGAGTAGGTATTGATCGCAATTTAAGTTGGAAAGTAATACACATATCATCAACATTTTTCCCCAGAAGATGTTCCCTTTAGCTCAGTAGTTATACAACTCGCAGCATAAGTAGTCTACTATAACAGAGGTACTTGAGTACAAATACAAGTAAGTTTGGAAGCCTGATTTACCATACATGTTCTTAGATGTCATAATAGCGTAGATCGAAACCTTCTATTTGTTTGTACTTGTTACCAGGACAGAGTAAAACAGTGGATAATTTACATTTTTCATGAAGTCTTTCTGGTTTCATTTTCATTACTCATTTGCATCACATCACTTTACACTTACACTCACAGGTGTGATGAACTAGATCTACACTCCAGTCATATTGCAACATAATATGTTCAAGTCAAGTCGCAACCATCTATATTGTTTACATTCTCTTTATTGTAAGCGATACTCTAAAGGAACATTACACATTTTGCTAAATGAAAACCAGAAAAGCCATTTACTTAAGTTGTAATAGTTCCCTTTGACCACCATGGAACCGAATAGGCTGCGGCTTAATTGAAAAATATGAAGCTGGCAGAACATATAGGCATTTATACACAAAAGTAACAAAGCTGTCAAGCAGCATTCAATGTTTGTTGCTGTACAAGGCATGCTTTTAGAAAAAAAACTGATTTAGGAGAATGTAATCAAGGTTTGCAATAGAAAGAAAACAATAATAATCAACTTCCATAAATGTAGTTTTTCAAAAAAGATTATAATATAAGTATGTAGCTGTCTATTTTCCAACTCTTTTGTGGCTCAGGTATGTCCAGCGTACTAATTTGATTTCTCTTAATTCTAAGTTTTGATCCAATGGCAAGCAATTCGAGTTATGAGGTTTCCACTGTATCACTATATGATAAAACATTTCTTCTACATATAAAATTCTTTAATTTTCGAAATAAAAAAAATTGTATAAATATTTAATAATTTCAAATTCAACCTATGGTTTCTACACAATATCATAAAAAATTTCCACAAGGTGATTCAAATTTGGAAATTTCACAAGCTCACTTTCTCGAAGATTTGCATTAATTAGTTGTCTTTTTCAACAAAATAGGAAAACAGAAAAAAAATTAGCATATTTTTTTTAATAATAAGTTCATCTTGATGAATCATGATGGACAACTTTCTCTTCTCAATCGTATACTCATAAATAAAGAAAAGAATATACATGATATATGTATTTTATTTCTAATTAAAATACATTCAACTCCTTTGCAATATATATATCCATCTCCATTTCTAATCACCATATTAAAAGTGTAGTATAACGCATTCACTCATAACCTTCAAATGAAAAATCACCCTCGCGTGCATCTGTCAACATTTGAGCAGCAATAGTTGCTTGTTTTATAGCCACCCTATATTGCCCCTTCTTCTTTTTGTTGTAACGAGCTTTAAACTCTTCCAAGAATGGGTACAAATCTGCACAGTGCACATGCGACATGGTGTTTGACCCAAACCAACAAACTTTGGCCAGCTGCGTTATCACCACGTCGTTGTCGCGCTGAGTGACGGTGATGCTCGACACTCGACCAGGCCACCATGGAAATCCTGGAATCTTCCCCCAGACAACGTCTCCAACTCGAACCTCGCGGCCTTCTTCCAATACACACTCATTTACATTCTGAGTTTGTATTTTCATCATGAGCGGTTTAAGATTATCATCGTCCTCGCCATTTCCATCTCTTTCTAAGCCAGGTGATTGCTCACGAAAAAAGAATTCATCTTCACTGTTGATCTCCTCCCCAAACTCGCCATCACAGAAATCACTAATGTTGGAGTCGACTCCACTCGAGTGAGACTGACTGTCCTCCGATACCTGACCCACACAGTGCTCAGAGGCTGCCAGGTTTTCAGAGCTCAGCCCAGACGAGGAGTGACCACTTATACTTTTACTGCGCAGGGGATAGTCTTTTAAAATCACGTTTTGAGGACTTGTGACATGCCAGTTTGGCGAGGCACTGATGACTCGAGCAGGAGAAGCGTTTTTCCTGCGGTGCGGCGAGTTGCTCACTCTCAAAGGTAGAACAGGGGAGCTCTTAAACAAATAGGACGAAGGAGACATACTCGTTGATGACTGTTTTGGGGAAGATGCAACTCTGGATAATCCTTGGTTTTGTTTCCAAGTGTACAATAACCGTGGTCTTGGCTGCTCAATCATAGGTTTATTGTCAAACATGGTGTCATTCCAAGTTGATGAAAGTAAAGTGTTGGACTCTTGACTGAAATGCTCAATTCTCTGACATTCGTTTGATTGTCCTTCCATCTTTATATCATGCCATGTGTTTTCACCAGGTAGGCTTTCAACAGCAAGAGGCTCATCATGTTTGTGACGGTGCTTCTTTTTGTGTTTCTTTGAAGTTTTAAAAGAAGCTGAATCAATTGCCTCTGCATCAGGACATTCAGATTTTTCACAGCATGAAGCTGATCTACATTTGTCTTTGTCTTTTGACTTTTTCGCAGCCTTTTTGGACTTTTTGTGCTGAACTGGGTTCAAAATATTAGAGCAGTTGGTCAAATCAGCCACCTGTGGCCAGTTTTGTTGCTCACTGAACTTTGCCTCCTCCGCAGGTAAACGAGGCGGTATTTTCAGAACTGCTCCATCCCCTATGGATATTTTTATTGCAGGAGATGGCTTTGAGTTCTTTTCATTCGCAAAGTTTTTGTCCTTTTTTAGATGCTTATTTACTTGAACTACTGATAACTTTAAGTCAGAAGCCTGATCTATTTCTTCAAGCCAGTCATGCACATTTGAGTTTTGAACAGAACATGAAATCGTATTGCCCACACTGGAAGACCGTATACTTCTTGTCCTTGAGTTCATAGGCTTTTGATCTGGTTTGTATAAATCCTTACAGTTATTTCTACCTAAGTTCTTACCTGCACCGAGCTCACTCTTTGTGTTTTTGGCACCACTACTTGATACTTTTGAACCTTTCTTCTCAGAAGTCTTCATGTATTTGTGCTTTATGTCTTCTAAAAGAACCATGGGTGTCTGGTTTGAGCCCCTCCGTTTCCTTTGAGTATCATGGGAGACTGAGTTTGTGTGAGAAGTAGCACTAGACTTTACTTTATATGATTTTTTCTCGGTGAGCAAAGTCCTTGATGATTTAGAATCTGATGAGTGGCACTTTTGGTCTTCTGAGGAGCTGTTGCCCTTAAGGCTTTCGTGGATAGAAGACTTGCACTTGGAACACAGAGTTTGTCGAGGACGAAGGCGAATGTCTCTGACAGTTTTTCTCAAAGGGCCAACAGGTCGCATTTCTACAGTAGGGATAGGGGGTACAGGTCTGGGGTTCACCAAGAATGGATTTGTGGAGTAGGAAAACCGACCACAAGTTGCAGACTGTTCAACTTTGACCTCTTTGTTACTGTAAGAGAATTCGGGAGGTTTGTTTTCTGTGCCCGGTTTGACATCAAGAGCAGACCTTGGTGATGCTTTCACAGAAGCATTCTGTTCAACCATTGGCTTATTTGAAAAAGGCAACCCTGAAGGGAAAAGGCTGGAAAACAAAGAAAAGAAAAGTATTAGTACATGTAGGTCTCAATTACAATGATAATTTTACTAAATTCTGATTCAATCAATGTATCAAGTTATGTTTCAGAAATTAATTTTGTTTATCCATTACCCAGGTTTACTCAAAAAAAGATCATTCTACAGTGGAAACCTCAAATTTTCTGGTTTGATTCTCTTAATTCGCCCCACCAATAGACATTACAGAAGTCAAGCAGAATTCAGTGTTTATTGCTGACAAAAATATACCTTTATAAAAAAAATGAGGTTGGGAGAAAGAAAACAATAGAGAACTATATAAACGCAGTTTTTTTTCAAATTAAGTAAGTAACTGTCTACCAGTTTTAACAATTTTGTTGTTCAGGTATGTGTAATTCGAGTCCTTTGATTCAAAATTTAGATCAAATCCTTGGCTATTCAAAATATATATGAGGTTTCCACCGGTCTTTCCTACCACCTGCAAAAAAAGGCAATATAAATCCACACAAGAGGAACATTTTGTTGACTTTCTTAATTTCATTGAAATATCAAGTTTATCTTTTAAGTTTAAGTTCAAACATAAAAAAGAAAATCACAAAGAAAAACTCTCCACTTCCAGGATCCTTGTTTTGTATACATGTATTCTGCAAAAATGATGCAATGTTGCCCATAACAGGTGATAATAGAAAATAATTTGCTACGTCATATTATAGATAAGCTATCCAGAAGAGTCTAATGACACCTCAGTCTTTGGTCAATGGATGGATGATTTCCCAAATTCAAAATATAATATCATCGCTTTTCAATGTTATTTTAGTTATTCACTGGTGTTGGTAAATTCCACTACAGACTATTCTAAAAAGTTAATTGCCTAAACTGCCCACAAGACCTTCATATTATATCATAATTAATTATTTTAGCATGTACTAGATTGAACATCCTATGACAAATCCATTTAAAATGAAGACTAGATAAGATAAGAATGACATTATAAATCCCTTATGGGAAAATTGAGATTGACATATCATTTACACTAAAAATAGATAATACAAGTCAAATGTACATATTAAACAAAAAATACAACTGTACATAAAATATATAATAAAAAGGGAGAAAAAAATGAAAATATATTGCTTATTATACCCAAAAATTGTTAACAAATGAAACGCTATTAATATGCATAAAAAATGAGAGAATAGATTTCAAATATGCAAATGCTATACCGAAAAATACTATTTCCCCTGCCTTTCTTACAATTTTGTTCAGTCTGTCCTTGTCTTGTTTTTGGATGTTACCTCCCCAAAAGTTTATTATAGCAAAAGTCAATACACTGCTGACCAATGTTGAACAGAACAATAGCAGAAGATTTGGATTAATGTTGAAAGTTTCCGCAGTGCATTCTTGGTTTTACATGTATTTTATGAACAATCACATCTTAATTCTAATTCCATGTATTTAAGGCTGTAAATCCCTTCAATATCAAGCAGATGAGAGAGGCAAACACAGAGAATTGGAGATAGAAGGAGACAAACAGAAATACACAGTGACTGAGAAAGAGAGAAGAAGATGATATTAAGAGTAAAGTGAAAAATAGAGAGACAGAGGGAGAGCGGTGAAAGAGTGGAAGAAGTACACTGAATAAGACAAAGAGTAGAAACTAAAATTTCAAAAAAGGCTCACTGCTTTCCTAAGAATACTTAAACAAGGGTTAAATTGCCTGTGAAACATGGACACTCACATCGATCCTAAAGAAACGTCTAGAGGCAATGGAAATGTGGATGTACAGAAAAATGATAAGGACATCATGGAAAGATATAAAGACAAACAGCGAAGTTCTGAAACAACTATCTCTTAGTCAAACAGAAATCGTCAAAACCATACAAAAGCGGAAATTGACATACTATGGACCCGTGAGAAGGCATGACACCCTGGAAGGAAAAATAGAAGGGAAACGAGGACGAGGAAGAAGAAGAAAGAGCTGGATAGAAAACATTGAGGAAACAACTGGATTGAAAATCAACCAATGCTGTGAAATTGCAAGAGACCATGAAAGATTGAGATCCGTGGCATCCATCCTCCAAAAGGAGAAGGAGCCCCGATGATGAGGATAATGATGTCATTGTGATGCAAAAACTTCCAAAAAGGCTCACTGCTTTCCTATCCATCCGCTGCTCAGAATACTTAAACAAGGGTTAAATTAGACTTAGGTAATACTAAATAAACCAGGGAGACATATATATACAATGTCCATTTTTTTCAATACAGGGGATTTATAAAGTGGGTCCCGAAATACACCAGTTATTTAATTGACCCAATTAGAGCTACTAAACAAGTAGGTCTAAGAGGTGCTGATCACTCCAAACGATAGAGGAAAAAATTAGTATACTCTTTTAGAAAATAAATAATTGTGTGGGTAGAGATAGCTATTGATAATGGTCTCAAGATCTTGCATACATGTGTCCTGTCAAGGTTAATACGGTACTCAATATTGGGGTTGTTTACTATATTTTAATAATTATAATACTATTATTTTGGGCTTGCATCATTGTGAATTTTATACATAAACCCCCTCCTGTCTTAGTCCCTATGATGAACATCTTTCAAATTTAATTTCTACATTTAGTATTTCTATCACACATGTGTAACTGTAAGTGGAAACCTTCTTGGCTTCTAAAGTTCTTAAAAAATGTCAAAAAACTAGGCACCTCTTCTATTATTTCTACCTCTGACACCTCCTTTGTTCCCCTGTTTTCTTATCCTGATCTCTTTAGGTATGTCAGTTTTGGGGTTTATAACAAAAAGTGACACGTCTAGTTTGTACAAATCTGCTAACTTGTACTGAATCATGTTTGGCACAGTTTGTGTGTAATTACAGTAATACATTATCAGGAAACATGCACATAATGCAATTTATAAGACTTATACACTCATCATTAGAATTTATATCACAGTAGTAAAAAATATCCATAGAAATTAGGGAAAAAAAATTAAATATATCTGCTCATGGGCATGTTACAAGTGGTTGTCGCACAGCACAGCACCTGGGAGTACGATCCACATAGAATTACTGAATATTACATTAAATCTTCTTCACAATTGCTCACATCACGTAACTCCCTTTCCCAACACTCCCCTCCACCGACTACTTTTAAAAGTTAACCTTAAGTATTACTGTAAAACTAACAACATATGTAATAGCTTTTTTTTCCTACAAATTGCATTCACAGATGATTACTTGTAACCAAAAGCAATAAATAATTAACAAAAAAAATTATGGAATTATTTTTTAAGATTTAATGTTACCTTAAATCTAGATAGATAGAATTGGGCTTAAAATATAATTATTCAAATGGTAACAAAATGCCTGTGGCCATCCTCTTTTCATATGAGGAATCAAGTAAGAGTGTGTTGTGAGTTGTGTTAGGTTTGCCTAGAATTAGAAATGCCTTTAATAAAAGTTAGACTAGGTAAGTGTGATGTCAGAGAATTAGGTTGTGGTGATGTATACTCTCTTCAGGGGATGTAGATTCTAAAGCCAGTCTTGGAGTGTCTTTTGCCTTGCCTGGATCTGCATCTACCTTGGGATATAGGCCTATGTGATTGCCTGAGCTGCTAATGGAGCACACTAGATCGAGTACCTCTTCTTTACAATTAGCCTACTAATAAATCTCTTGCTGCTACTTCTTAAGCGCTCTCATGTACCTAAAAATTACATGGAACTATTATAAAAGGGTGCCAAAGTTATACACAAGTAATTGTTATAAATCATGGATCTCATCTTGATAAGTTGATTTCTGCATTGTAGACTAGAATCTAGATCTAGATCTATCTAGATCTAGATCCCAGAAAACTGAAAGATTCTAGAGTGACTAATCTAGATAAACATATCAAGTCCTTTTGACCCTTGATTTCGTACCCAGTATCATTTTCCAGTAAAACTCCACGGAACTCTTTTCCATTATGAAAGAGGAAGACTGCAATTAAGTTTTCAAATGAATATTCGACGATCACAGTCAAACGAACTCCTTTGACTAGTGTTTCATTTTCAATGTTTGGGTTCGCCATATTTGTTTCCTGTTGAAGTTTTACACAGCCAGAGCCAACAGCCCAACACGCATGCGCCTCTTTTTATTGATAGGCCCAGGATATCGCTTATAAACTTTAGAAAAGCTCAAAATAAGTTTTGTATTTTTGTGAAAAACAAATTTTATTGAAATTTTTCGATTAACAAAAAAATATTTATAACTATGTGATATCATAATATTATTTTAGTAAATATATATCATATAATCAGCTGTTTAGATAATTTTATAGATTGCAAGCAGTTTAGCAGAACTTATATTGAACTTTTTATAGAAAAGAGCGTTTATGCAATACTTAACTGTCACTAACTGTGACCTTTACAAATATTAGATCTACATTTAATCCCATCCCAATAATTATCTCTGCCTCTGACAGTCTGACTCTCTGTTTTGTTTGTGAGTTGTGTAAATCAAACCAATCAGTCAATCATTCGATTCAATCCCAGGGACTTAGCTGCGTGTTTAAACGCTATATTGATAACTTTACCGTGCATTATGTTGTGGAGACGTTTCCACTTTTACTATCCCGATTAAGCCGCTCTACTATGGTTAACATTGGTTGAAAGGAAATTCTAGATTCTCTAGACCTATCCATTGTGACTACAAGTGGGTTGGACTTGCCTTTTTTGCACTGTAACTGGTTCTCTTACTCAGGTACTCCCACAGTTTATTGGTGCAGGTTTCTATAGGTCGGATAAATCGAATGTATGTTAAAAATTGTTATGACAATATGATACACGTAGTATTTCGGAGTGTTGTTAGGCCTGGCTCTTTTCCCCGTTCTTATAGTCTCTTGCCTCTGCCCATATTACTTTATATGCGCTCCCAAGGTTACTTTCAAAACTTATACATGTATTCCTTCCACAATTTGTCAATTCGATTCTTGAAGCTCTTGAGTTTTGGGGCATTTACAGTAAAATTACAATGTCCTCTGGTAGACTGTTCCAGGTGTTGGTCACTCTAAAAGGGGAGAAGTGTTCATGTGCTCCAGTTGTTATTAAATCTTTCTTAGCTTTTGGTTACAAGTGCCCTCTGTTGTTGTTTTTTTATGCCTCGTCAGTTGTAAGCGGCCTGCAAACATCATACATTACATGTATGTATTTGTATACTTCTTTGTCTTTGTCTAATAATACTACATACTTGGGATTTTGAGCTGTTCTGGCGCTCTTCAGTAATCTTGGTACTAGTTTTGTAGCTCTTCGCAGCACTCCCTCTATTAAGTTCTTGTCCTTCTGGTGTCTTCTGGACCAAATTACATAATTAGCACATTCTAGAACTATGTGGTCTAACCACTGCGGTAAATTACAGCATTTTCATACTTTCTCCATCCAAAAATAGACCTCCTAATCAATCCTAGGATCTTTTCCATTTTTTTTAATTCACTGTCTTCTTTCCAAGTTATTAAAATGGCACTTCTGTGGTTGGGTGCTGTTATTATAATTTTTCCATCTCTCTCTCACTCCCTCACCTCTCTCTCATAGTCATACACAAACAAACATCAACAAAAACAAATTCTAACGCTTTCTTGTAGAAAAAAATTAATGTTATCGTTAGTAAGCAATGACCTAATGATTTTTGGAATTTACTTTAAAATTCATATAATCTACTTTATTGCCTGCATAAATTGAATTGGATTTTAATCAAAATAGTATTGATTACGGGGGGAGTATTTTTTTTTTTTTAAGATGTATCTCTGGCGTACTTCATCAAAGTCCCTGATTTCAAATTTAATAGATTTTGTCTATTAAGTTAGGCTAGTGATGTTTAAAACAAAAGTTATAATTTTCAAGTGCAATATTATAGTACACCATAAAGTTTTTATTAACCTTGTTCAGGTTTTACTTTTAGTCACAGACTGTAAAGTGGTTACAAGTTACTGCAGTGAAATCCGCTTAAGATTATTATTTAATAAACCTCTTGTGGACGGCCTGAAAGTTTTTTTTATTCCAAGTTTATATTAAACAGTCACTGTGAAGTGACAGTGACGTTTTATAGAGGCGTCAGAAATAGTTTATAAAGCCATAGTATTATAAACAAGTCAAACAGAGTTTTTGTTTTAAAAGCAGATTCCATGATACTAAAATTATTTAAAATTCCTGTAATTCTTCTTTTATATTTTTCACATCGTACAATTTTTTTTACGAGAGCAGTGAAGAAAATTGTTGAAATATTGTTTTCAGTTCATGAATAACTTTTTTTTTTCCTCAAATTTAACACAAGAAAGACGGAGACAGCCATGCAAATTTAGAGCAGTCTGAAAACTCCAAGATGTCCCTTTCATGCTTCAGAACTTGCAATCTGAGGGGAGTGTATCACAGATTTAGAAATGTCAATGTACAGCTTCAAGAGCAGGGTTTACCTATATTTATTCTTAGTCCAGGACTAGGAGGGACACATGATAAATGTAGAGATCAGCGTTTTGCTCGATACCTGCATGTTAGCCACAGGACAAACGCTGGTCATAGCAAGTGGCAAAACATAAAGCATATTAAAGCAGCTAACGACAGAGAGAGGGGAATGAAGTCAAATTTGCTTGTTCAAAAAGTACAGCAAGTTTTACGTAAGCATACAATGTGTTTATCAAGTTTATGTGCCTATTTAATAATGTGCATTAATATGACTCTGTCTTTTTCTATTGAACTAGATTAATTAAAATGATACTTTGAGATTATAGTTTTACTTAGTCTGATGCCTAACTGTATTTTTAAAAGAATATTAATATGCATGTTAATTTCTTCCATAAATAGTTAAAATACATGGTATGCACATTTCAAGTAAAGTTGTTTTTTTTACAATTTAAACCATAATTCTAAAACCGTAGCTCAGAAACACACTGTTTTGCAATCATATTTATTTATTATATCCATAAGGAATAATAATAGTATTTTATGTAACGCATCTTGAAAAGGTTTAGTTGTCATTTGCTACACAGTTTTTGGTTTTTACATTCCAGTGAAAAATCCTGAGAAAGACCCAAAGTTGAACACAGAGCTGGCCAACTTGATCAAATGGGCGCGAACCAACAACATCCCTAATGAAACTGTAGAAAAAACTATAGATCGTCAGGTATGCAGTTATTGCTGTCTGCTCTCTCTCTCTCTCTCTCTCTCTCTCTCTCTCTCTCTCTCTCTGTATCTCTCTCTCTCTCTCTCTCTCTCTCTCTCTCTCTCTCTCTCTCTCTCTCTCTCTCTCTCTCTCTCTCTCTCTCTCTCTCTCTCTTTCTCTCTCTCTCTCTCTCTCTCTCTCTCTCTCCCCTTCTTTCCCTTTCTATTTTTGTATCTACTTTTACTAATATCAATAGATATAATCTTTTCATAAAAGGATACATTTAGTCAAGTGCGTAAATTCCCTGTGGATGGCGGTGGTGGAGAGGAATTTTTTTTTATTCCAAATCTATTTTGT
The DNA here is from genome assembly GCA_003991915.1 of Elysia chlorotica. Taxonomy (NCBI): domain Eukaryota; kingdom Metazoa; phylum Mollusca; class Gastropoda; family Plakobranchidae; genus Elysia; species Elysia chlorotica. The sequence goes on along the minus strand of RQTK01000218.1, from coordinate 62,903 downwards.
ATAATACAATTTCAATGGGCCATGTAAATTTTCTTATCAACAAACTTCATTAATTAGCCTCATTGAAGATATTAGGGACAAAGAACATAAGTTTCTCAGGGATATTCACCTCATAGATTAGATGATATACATATGCCAGTTATTATTTTAAAAAAATTCCTTTTTTTTTTCTTCTTCTAATTGGTTCCTAGGTTAAATTGAGAGACCCAAAGGCCATAACTGTGATAGATGGTAGAGGTCCTTCAAACACAGGTGTGATAATGGAGTGTTTTTCACTCAAGCCTCAACACACAAGAACTCTTCTTCAGGGGATTGTGAAAAAATATGGGTGAGTGAAAATGTTCAAATGTTATGTTAGATGGATGTATCAGTGTCTGTCAACGTGTCCTACTTGTTGTGCCAAAATATTCTGATTTTTCCAATAATGGTATAACTTTAGCATTGATGTACACCTGGACCAGTTAATTACGCTTACATTAACACCCTTTTTTTTCCTCTATTCCCCAACCGCAAACACAGTTTTAAAAAGTTTTATTTATTTTAATTAAAATTTAGTGAGAGTTATATTGTGTTCTTTTATTTAGATATCCTTATGTACTGACATCTAATAATAATTTATGGACTTAAAAGCTTTTGCTACTTAACTTATGAAGAAAGTGATAAAGTTTTTTTTTTAGCTTTAAGGATTTTGTATCTCTTGACAAGGATATAAAACCAAGCAAGACATTTTACTTCTTCATACCATCACCTGTACATATCGCATTTTATTCAAAACAGGAGATGGGTTTTCCACCAAGCTTATATAGCTGACACTCACCATTACTATATCATTGTATCAACATTTTTTTTCTGTATGTTAAAAATTGTTAATACTTCAATAGGTCCTTTTTGTACTGTTTATTTTTATAATAAGATTAACAGCTACTGTTTTATTTGTACATCTATTATAAAAAAAATAGTGGAGGGGGGCACTCATTTAAAGCTCGATTAGCACTAAGTAAGTCTAAGTTAATTGTACTAATCTACTGTTAAAACGAGCAATGTAAATGCAGTACAGTTTAATATTCAATATGTGTAAAAAAAATTTTAAAAGTCTATGTTTAAACAAAAATATATAATATTTTATTAAACCCCTAAGTATTTATGTTATATGATCTTAACAATGGTAACAGAGGGAGAGTAAAATTAACTGTAAACATGTCTAAAATATCTAAACAAAATAAGAAAAGATATGACAGGCAAAAATATCCAAACAGATTAAACCAAGATAGATCTAGAGAGAGAGATAGTTATGAGTTGCCTAGAAGTAACCTAGATCCCTCGATACAATGAGGCATAGAACTAGAGTAACAAAATCTGCTTGGAGATAGCCATCCCACAGTAAAATCAAGCTCAGCTCTCTCACGAGATCTAGAGTACAAGAGAACAATATGCGAATACGCGGGCTCTCTACAAGTGTGTACAAAGTACTCTAATACAGCAAACAGCAAGGAAGACCTCCAAAACTTTTGAGGTTGGAAAGAGTGAAAGTAAGAGGCTTGACATGGTCGACAGTAAACAGAAATATGTCCAAGTAAAAGTTGTAGTAGACAGAAAACAACTTAAACCACTTCAGCATTTCAAATGTCTTGGACAAACAATTACCAGTAATGGCAAAACCTTCAAAGAAATAGAGATTAGAATAGCACTAGCAAAATCAAGGTTCATGAAACAAAAGAGAAATTTCAAGAGATCTAAGACTGAGGACAATAAACCTTTATGTTTTTTCATTACTACTACAATGTACAATGTATATGGAAACGCAAAATGTTCTCTTTAAAGAATCAATTAAAAAAAAACTAGAGGCTTATGAGATGTTGGAGCTTTAAAGTTAAAAAAAAAAAAACAGAATAACAAATGAAGTTTTACAAACACATGGTGTTAAAAGAGAACTAATGGAAAGCATAAAACATCACAAACTGTCTTATTTTGATCGCATAGCAGCTCCTAACAGCCAGAATAAAGAGAAGAAGTAAGAAAGGCAGATCCAGCAGGAAGCAGTACGACAACATAAAAGAATGGACAGGGACCCAGCTACATGAGCTGCAGACTGACGCAAGATTGCTTGACATGAAAACATGGCATGCCAACGCCGAATCAGGAGGGCACAATGACCAATGACCAATACAAATCATGCACAATATTTTTGGCTGTCTATGAGGCAATGGTACTAGGTTTCCTATGGTGATTTATGAAGTGTTTTGGTATTCTCTCTATTTTTCTTTACATGGGCATCCCCAGATTTAACCTGAATTCCCCTGCGCTGGATTTGTTTGAGCACTCCGGCATTATTGATGTAAGCCTGCCAGGGAGTGAAGCAGACAAGGCAAGCGCAGATCCAGATAGATTTTGTCTAGACAAGTACATTGATATCGCCATTGAGGCCAGCGCAGAGGAAGTCACCTTAGAGATGGACTCTGATGGTCCTTATTTACAAGTTAGTACTTTTTGTGTTTGGTTTTGTTTTTTTATTTTTTTTAACATAGCTCCTTCAGTTTTCATTACCTTTGTAAGAGACAGTGATGTGTTAAAATTTTCTTCCAATGTGATTGTCAAGGGGGAAACTAAGCATACATTGCCTAAATCCTTAGTATAATACTTAGTGTTAATTAACATAGGAAAGGGGAATGGGAGGGGGCAGCTGCCTCAAGTGGTAAAGGACTTTGCTTTGGGATTATGGATTTTGTCCCCATATGGTTGGAATTGGATGAGCGTCAGTATAGTGTGAGCAGCCAAGACAGAAGTACTTGTATCCCTTCTGTCTCTATGTGGCAGCATGTAAAATTCTAAGATGTTATTCTCGGGACCTGTCCACAATTTAGCTTAGTTGGTAATTATGGATGTAAAGAAACAAACCAACAAATGTACGTTTTATGTATTAGCTTTGAAAAGGGATAGGGCATGGTCCAAAGGTATGAAAACTGGGAGTTTCTAGCCTTAGTTCATATGTTCAATTCCAACCAATTTCATGTTCCAACTAATCCTGTTAAAGACTGGAGAATTTTGGAGAATCAAATTATCTCATTGTTATGTCAAGAAAGAAATGATGCAGTTGATTACATGTACCCCAATTTCTATCTATGTAATAATACCCTTTTTTTAACTTTGCATTTCAGTTCAAGTGTTCTCCATTTGACCTTCCCCGGGTTCATAAGCACCTGGAGGAGTCAGGTCTGACCGTCGTCAACCAAGAGAGAGTGTACATCCCAACCACCATGGTTTCGGTGTCAAAGGACTTTGAGGAAACACTAGAGAAGATGTCAGACAAACTAGATTTGCATCCTGACGTGATAAAATATTATTTCAATGTGACACCAGACACCTCGTGACAATAAGCTAACTACAGCCATGTTTAATTTTTAGTCTGTCATGTCTAATTTGGATGTCTATGATAAGCTTATTGTTTTTACAAGTATGAAAGTAAATGATGTTATTTCTGAAAAGCACAAGAGTACTATTAAATTCAGTAAATCAAGCTTTCTATAATTTTCTCCCGTTGTTAGTTATTCAGAGATTGCAACCTGTCTAGGTATGTGTGTGTTTGTTTGTTTTTTTCCCTATTTATGTTTAATATTTTTAATATTTGTGTAATGCACTTTGGTTTGCTGCATTTATAGATGGCCACCAGCTCTGTACAGTAATGTATTGTGTTTGTGAACAACTCTACCATTTTAACTCTTAAAACACAGACTTATGGGATGTTTTTTTCAGAAACAAAATTTTGTATGCATCTTTAAGGTGATTATTAGACTTTTTCAGATAACACGTAAATCAATTATTTATTGGCCACTGGCAGCGATTGATCAAGTTTGAAAAGTTAATTGACCTCATAGTCATGGGTTTTCTGTCATTGGTCAAATAAAAATGACATTAGAGACCAATCTGGTGCAGTTTTTTAACAGTTTAAACTAAAAAAAAGTTGTGAATCCTTAATGTACAGTAAATGAAAAATGATCTTCTCTAAGGTCACCAGTGTTTTAGACTTTAGGCATGCAGGGATAGAATTGTTCACAAGGAAGTCAACAAGAGCCACAATGTAACAAATGTGATGTCAAAAACTGGCACAAAATGCATAGCCATAAAAACATTCTTCAAACAATGCAAGATCAAATTAAATGAAAGACTTTATTTAAATTTAATGTGTTTATAACCATAACATTTTAAGACATTACTATGGCTGTAATTATTAAAAACATTCTTGCATTGTATAGACTGGAAAGTGTACACTAGTGCTATGAATGAGTTGTACATATATCAGCTTCTTCTGACTCAGATATCTTACAGTGTTATTCAATTTTTTAGCAGCAGTTTCAGAAGTATGTGTACAGTATTCATTAAAAGTTGTTAAATTTTTGCTTCTTGTGAAACTATAGTTTAATGATTGGGGATGCAGTTTTACATGGAAATACTTTTGACCATGTTGAGTAGGCTTTCTTCCGTAGGAGCTTTTTAGTTGTTTTTTGTTTTGTTTTGGTTTTTGCTAAAAGGGTGATAATTTCTTTTCAACAAAGCTAAAGAGTACAAAGGTTGCTGTTTTTTTTTGTTTTTTTTAAGTGCCCTTTTTAAATGGAAATTCATTTATAAGCAATTTGAATGAGAAAAAAGAAATCCCAAACTAATGTTTCACTTATCTAATAAAAATGTTATTCCTATTCCAAGTACATGAATCACATACTATTTTGTTTGACTTTAATAGTCTCAGTCGTAACACATAGGCACCACACCAATGGTTTATCTGTTGTTGATCAAAATATGGCTCTGTTTAGTGTGAACTCCTCTTCGTCTCGTTTTACTGGGAGGGGGGGTTGGGAGTGCAACAATTTCACCTTGGGCGTTCTGCTTGTGGGTCTAGGGCACTACACAGTACACTTTTGACTGAGTAATCTGGTTCCATACTTTAGTTTAGGACTATGAGGGGAAAACACACAATATACATAACTGTATACATATACACATAACAATTCAGTACATATGAAATTATAAGTTCATACAAATTAGAAAGTAAGAATTATGTCATAAAACGTGGAGAAAAAAAAAAACAACCCAGAGTTGTTGACATATTATATTCCAATGATAAATTCTTAAGAAATATGTAAATGCACAGTGAGTTGTACATGTGCAACCTAGTATTGACTTCATAACACTCCACAGAAGAACTGCAATGAATGTTAGACACACATGTGTCAATCATTAAACCCCACAGACACAACCTTTTATAATTTCTAAAATGTCTGTTATCTAACGACAAGCAAGGCTAGCTATACTGTGTTGAAGATGGAAAGAGTTGTTAATGAAAGCACCTCTTATAAATTAAATTCTTTACTTAAATGAGCTATAGTTTGAATTTGAATAAACTGTGTAGGTTTTGGAGAAATTCTTTGATAATCAAAGGGAAAAAAAATACTAAAAATTTGAGGTTCTACACTTTTTAAAACACATTTAGGTCATAATTAAAAATCTAAATCACTCTGCGTGCATATACATTTGGTACTGTAATAATACATGTATAAACATTTTAATCTTAATCATCATGGTTGTAAAATAGTTATCAAGTAATACTGAATGCTTCCAGTTGATACAAAATTGGAATATATTAATCTATGGAGCAAAATGTCTGTTACTTACATAGAAATGTAACTCTTTGATCATTGATCCATTTGCAATGCACAATTATAGCCTTTGATATCTTTCCAACTCTTAATTAGAAACATACTATATGCAATATTGACTCGTGAGAAGTCACTATGTAATGTACCAACTGCTATTTAATTGAAAGAGATAATCTCTAGTTAGGTTAGCAGGCAAAGTTTGTAGCTGTAAAATACAGCATAATCTCTGGAACTAGTAGTAGGCCTACTAAGGCTAGAAAGTCAAGGGCTTCTGTGGAACTACATGAAATTCATGTTTAGTTCTTTTTATTGAGAATGACACTGTATTTTATATAAACATAAAATTTAAAGAGAGAAGAATGGGATTTAACTTAATAATTGCACATCTTCGTTGTCATGTCATTGTTTGCAATAACGATGTTAACTATTGGAACCACTACCGGAGGTCTAGGTGAGGAAATATTAATTGTAACTAGTATTGTAAGAAAATGAATAGTTATGATAATAATAATAATAATAATAATAATAATAATAATAATAATAATAATAATAATAATATTCGGTTCTTTTTTTCTAGTCACAAAGAGTCCATTCCTTCCATTCCAAACATGCAGAAACCCATCTCGTTTCCGACTATTCCCTCAATATGGCGTATTTCATTTAGTCTTTGAGATCGACTTTGAGAAGTGAGGGGACGAAGTCTGAGTTGTCTGCCCCCTGTTTTTCGAAAGCCACGGATGTTCTTGGATCTCCATCGGGGTCGGTCTTTGACTGGGGTCAAGGTTCAGGATCTGGTGAGAGTTGGTAGAACTCATACACTCAGTGACTGTTACAGTGTACCATACTTTAATACTTAGCGTAGCATCAGAGTGTAGTTCTGCTAATGGCACAAACAACTCTTCCACAAATTTATAGACTAAAAAAAAGCATTTTAGAGAGTATGTCATGATGGTTTGGCCATAGTCTTCTAGATATACAAGGCCAGCTCATATATATTTATATATAGATATCTAGCATCTCTAAATTTGCAAACAAAATAATCCGTAAAGCGCCCTCTAGATCTAGCCGATACGCATAGAACAGGTAGCACTGCTAGGCCCGGGGTCACAGCGTTGTGACGTCACCTTTTTTTATGAGCCGGACTGTTGTTATAGAAGGACATGGTCTGGCACGCTTTATGCAGCTGTGCCATAGAAGGAGGGCCATTCCAAATCATGAAGTCTATACAAATCGGCCGATAGCGCAGAACTCCTGAATAACAACACCAGCGACTAATTCAAAACGATATTCAGTGTCCACCAAGGTTTTCTCTCACCGATCTTATTCAACCTGTACATGTACTTAAAGCACTTTAAAAATGAGACATTACATAACTTCAAGTACTCAGTCTCCATTGGATGACAATAAGTATCCAAGTTCCAACCTAATATTCGCCGATGACATCGACCTGATGGGAGAAAGCAACAATTAACACTAAGAGCTTACATGCACAGATAGACTGTCGAATAGTGCACGAGCATATGGGGGAGGGGAGGGTATTAATATCAACATAATTCATTGAAAATCACAAAAAGAAAGAAGGCTTGAGGGTCAATTAATCAATGTCAAATTTCCCAGTGTAGTTTGTTTATTTAGCATTTGTATTGTTGTTGTTGCAGTATTTTACGTGTCCCCTTTGTTTGAGCAGTGTGTCTTGATTATTTTTTTAAAAACTTACTTTCGATACGAGGTCTTTAAACGTGTCGTCTCCGGCTATCTCGTTGGCGAGGGACTTGGAGCCCGGGGGTCCTCGCCGTCCGGACTTATTGGGGACCATGCCGTCCTTGAACTTGGTACTCTTGGCGATCATTGTCTTGGGGGTGGCGCCCATGATCTCCTCAATGCAAGCCAGCTGGTCCTGCTCGTTGTTCCCCTAGATGAAGGCAAAACCAGACAATCAGAAGTCCCGAGGCAGAAGCAAATACAACTGCACAGAAAGGAATGCAATTGTAATTATTTTAAAATGGGAAGGCAAACGTACTTTATGCACATGAGCATGGTAGCGCTGGGTTTAGCGAGTCGGCTCCCGAAGCAGGATTTCTGGGATCAAACCCCATTCTAACGCCCCATTTTATCCTTTTGGTTGGCTCAGTGACAGCATAGTGACTGACCAAGTCAAGGGTATCAAACCGACCGCGATATAGCTTATATGGGGCGTTTAGAAAATAGCGTTAACCTTTATAGTTTTTTTAACATGCTGAGACTCTAAATTCTTAAATCCTGGATTATGGAGTTGGCAGACAGGCAATGAAAGAGAGTGAGTGAGAGAGAGAGAGAGAGAGAGAGAGAGAGAGAGAGAGAGAGAGAGAGAGATGAAAGTTTTTGCAAGCAGTTGATGGACCTCTCCAACCATTCAAAACATTACCGCTACTCCCAATACTCAACGTATGTAAATAAAAGTATTTTCTTGTCCTTTAGTTGTTGCTTTTATTTCATTATGGTGTTCTTTCAAAGATATTCAGGACGATTGTTGTTGTTTTGTGGTCCAGGGAGAGATGCGTTGAATGCCCTTAATGACGCTTATTAACGACTAAGTAATGGCGTGGGGCGGTTGCCGCGGTGCACATGCCATGAAGAGTGGGTTTCCAGTGGAGAGCTCCCCCAGCACGCAGCCCAGGCTCCACATGTCGATGGCGGTGCCGTAGCGCATGCCCAGAATGACTTCCGGCGCGCGGTAGTAGCGGGACTGGATGTAGTGGTACACTTGCTGCTGCTCGTAGCAACTCGACCCGAAATCTCCGACCTGCACGGGTTGAAGAAAGAAAGGTATATGGGGTTTGAGTCTATTGAAACAACTTTAAACAATAGGAATATAGCTTGGTTCCGAATCTCGAAAATGCATTGATTCAACAAATTCTAACCTGTCTTTGTCATTACATAGTTATGTTTGATATGGCGTTTTTGGCGTTTTTAGTTTTTTTTAAAAGCCAATAGTAAAAATCTATTTGAAAATTGAAACATTTATGTGTGTATCACTTAATCAAGTACAACCCTGGAATCCACTGCTGGATGAAGTTCATTTGAATGAAAACAAAAAATCGTATGACACTCATACGGTATAAAGAGCACAGATACTTGAAATCAAAACCAACTCTTTGGAAGTCAATTTTCACCCGTAAGATACGGCTAAAAAAATGTGTTGTAAATTGCCTAATTTTAAAGCTACAGTTCTGTCGTTTTGACAAGAGGTGGGCACTACTATGCGCTAAACAATGTATTTTATTTACAAAAAAGTCATATCTCGAGTTAGGACTATTTGGTTCCCTACCCCCGATATACTGTTTACATACATTAAAACACCAGTGGCTCACAAGATATAGACAAATAACAGCGCAGAGCCGCTACCTTGATAGATCCGAGATCCCCGTTTTTGCGAAGCATTATGTTTTCGGGCTTGAGGTCACAGTGGATGAGTCTGTTTTTAAACAGAAGACCCAGACACTTCAGTATGCCTCGCGTGATGGGTAGGATTTTCATCATGGGTAAACCTCTGCCGCCGTTTTTGCTGAGCACTTGGTATAAATTCATCCCCAGAAGCTCAAACACGATCACCATGTGGTTTCTGAACCTGTTTTCACAAAACATAGTCTTAAACTGAGAAGTCACAGCTATATCGGCCTCTTAACACCATAAAAATGTACCTAATTTTTTTTCTTAACTTAGTCAAAATTGAGTAAGACAATGTTACTTCATTTATCACTTTTTATGCTCTCCAAAGAATCAGATGGCAACCAAAAAAATGAAGGTATTAGTAATGGTAACGGTCGTTGTGCAGTAACTAAAAACAGAAAAGAACGTGTTCTAAACTGGCACTTCACAATCCTTCAAGTTCATTGCCTTGTCCATGTTTGCTTTAAGTTGTGTTCAACTGCTAGAGACAAATTATTCGGACAAAAATTAGAAGCTATGGATGTACCGGATTTTTATGTAGAAAAATATGCATGTTTTCTTTTCATTGCCAGTGGGGAGGATATGAAAGGGTCCTTCAATATATTTATGTATATATATGTACATATTATACAGGTATACGCACACTGCTCTGTCTCTTTGTGCCCATTGGTAATTTTTATTAGATGTTGGCCTTGGAATCCACCCACAAAATGATCTAGTGGTTATCTTTTGATGATAAGAAATAAAAGGGGAAAACTAACAACTAATTTGTTTGAGAGCTTGGTTTCTTACATGAAGAACTCCCTGATGAGGACGATGTTGAAGAAGCCGTCAGGGTCCTGTTTGCGCAGCACCTGCAGGATCCTCAGCTCCTCCCGCGCCTGCTTCAGGTACACCCTCTCGTTGCGGACAAGTTTCAAGGCCACGAACAGGCGCTCCTTGTGGTCATACGCTTT